>JABASD010000114.1:0-120404 GCA_019776165.1 Pogonognathellus flavescens | reverse complement strand
TTCGTCACTTTAAACATTATAGATTTCGTCAATCTCAACACGTAATTATTTCGTTCGCCAAATTCAACGAAAATATGGCCTTTCGCCAAATTCAATTTCGTCAAATTCGATCACAACCAATTTATCATCTTACTTAGTAGCTGATTTTATTATGGTCTTACGTGGGAGTTTAGCATCTAAGTCCAATTTGATTTCGAAATCGTGAGCAGAAAATAGATCACCAGTACTCATTGGTTTTCCAATACCACTCGCATCGACTGAAATTGAGGTGGAATAATCGCCCAAATCATCCATATCTAGTCCCAACTATACAACGAATTACAATTATAAATATATAGATAATATTCAATTACATATTCAATCAATTCAATCAAATAAAAAATATCGGCATTGATGTTTTTAGTTTGATTTCACTTACAAGCGCAGGCAACGGTTTCAAGGATTTTGGTAAACTTGGAAGACCGACAACTTTTGCCTCCGATTCCGAGGGAGCAGGTGAGGAGTTATTGATGGAACCACCACTCATTGGGGTTACTGGGAACCCGTCAGTTCCATCCATACCTATCTTAGTTCTCACAATACATGGCTTAGTGTTTCTCCGTGTAAAAGGATCTTCAACCTTTCTTCCCTTGTTTGCCTTGTGTTCTTCCTGGAAAATAATTTGAATAAAACATTTAAGTATACACACATTTTTATATTGATAATTTTCGACCGATTAATAGTTTGCTGTGTAGCGTCAGTAGAGTGTACCATTATCGCCTTTTCCGCTTCTTCGACATTTTTCTTCCTATTCCTTTCATTAATATAATTAATGCTGGATATACTGGATGTGCGTAACTTGTCCAATGTATTGGCCCTCTCGTCCAACTCCTGAATTTCTACAGCTATTTCTTCAGCTCTCTTATCGTCGCCTCTTAAATAATCAACATCATACAGATTAAGAATAACAGAAAACCTACCAACTTTGTTAAGTATCTAAGAGTTTTTGAAGAGATCTCAGTCAAAATAGTTCAACTTACTTATTAATAGCAGTTTCACGTTCCTTCATGAGACACGTTTTCTTGACAGCAAAATTAACAGGAGCGTTCTTAAATCGTTGTTTCTCTAAAATGATCTACACAAAATATCATTTTTAGACAAATATTCCATTTCAGTGTAGATTTATCAACAAGTATATCCAACTTTGCAAGTGATAATTGTAAAAATCTGTATAGTATGTAAATTACACTTTCGATGTCCTCTTCCTTAAATTGGTATTCCAGTGCGTTTTTAATTTCCTGCACTTTCTTTTCAATATCTTCCAGAGTAGGAAGCACAACCCCATGTTCTATGCAAGAATTCTTCCACCTCTGGAATTCAACTTCAGTGCAGTCTTGATTACTTACGAATTCGAATCTGAACGTATTAGTACTTTTTCCATGTCGCATCCTTAACCCTTTATTTGTTCTAGTTGCACCTAATTGATAAATTTTAGACGTTTCCACCACACCCATAACTTCGGCAACCTAAAGATTAATAAATAAGGACCTACAGATTTGCTTTGTATTATAAGTAGCAATATTGTAATATAAATATCTAATATCTATTTATTATTATAGCTAAATGTAAGTATTATTTACCCGATATACAGGCTTTTCTCTGTTTTCACCAATTCCAATGCGCACAAAGCAGCCTGTGCAAACTGAATTGAAAAATGGTAAGTGTACCCATCTAAAATAATTATAAAGGTTGTGTTACTCTGATAAATCGCAAATAAGCCGTGTTTCAATTCAATTTCAACTAAATGTCAACTTACTTTTCCAGTTTGTGACGAGACAACCTAATCTGGTTCAGTTGTTCACACTTCTCCACATACACAATTTTCTTTGCTCTGTGAGAAATAATTGATGTCTAAGTAAGTTAATACAAAATATAAAATTGAACTCAAATAATCGATAAACAACCACTCACTTTTGTTCAGTTTCGGACTCTGATCCACTCTGAGATTCACTTGAACTTTTCTTTTCTCTTCTTGATGTTCCTGCACTTTTGTTACTATCATCCCATTCATCAGAACCGCTGTCATCAGAGTAGATGTCAGAAGCTTTCAATTTTTTCTTATTTTTCTCGCCAACATTTGAGCTAGTCTCATCCTTGATAAAATCATCGTCCTCGTCCATGTTTGATTCTTCCCTTTTCTTTTCCTTTTCTTGACGGAGCCTCTCTTTTTCTTCTGCTCTTTCTTTTTGAGCTTCTCGCTTCGCTTTAAGAGCGTCCATGGCTTGTGTTTTCTTGTCAACTTTTCCCTCAACTGTTTTCTTTCGTTCTTTACTTCGTTCCTTAGCATCGATTTTAAACTTATCTGTAGATGACGCGTTTTCAACTCGCTTCAGTCTAAAAAACATCAATAAAGTCGTTTAAACACTTTAAATTACATTACACACTGTGTTATAAAACGTTACAAATGTGTTATTACCGCTTCATTTCCTTCTTCTTGGCCTGCTTTAACTTTTTTTCGATTTCAAACCGAGTTCGCATAACTTCTCTCAGCTCAATACGCTTAAAAAGTTCTTGTTCTCTTTCCTTCTCCGTCATAGAATTCAACTTCCTCTGATCTTCTTCGTCACCCATTAGGTTATCATCGTATCCATCATTAAACTCTTCCGAGGAAGCTCCGGAATCATCAGAAGATGAAACCTCTCCTTCTTCAAGATCTGATGATTTTTTTGGTGGCGTTTCCGCAGACTCAACTGGGGCTGGTGGTGCCCGCTCCTCCTCATCATTCTCATTTTCTGACTCTGGCGAAGACTGTGAATTACTAACTGATCTTCTTGTAATCTTTGCTGAGGATTTCTTCTTTTTTAATTTTTTAGATTTAGATTTTGAGTTGGAATCCCAATCTGAATCAGAATCACTGGAGTCCGACCCAGAGTCTTCTTTGATTTTTTTGGGTATAGGAGCCGCTTTTTTCTTTTTAGAAAGTGAAAGCATTTCCTGAAAAATCAAAATAAAATTGTCATTAAATAAACAAAAAGTCAAACAGAAACATTGTATATAGTATAGTGTCTAGTATCAATATGTCAAAAAGAATGGCACATAAAAAATGCTTACAAATTCAAGCTATATCAATACCAGTTAGTGAATTCGTAAATATTATATTTACCTACATTTAACTTTAGGTTTAAATGCTTTCCTAATAATAATAATAATAATAATAATTGGATGTGACATTTGTCTACTTTGGGTGCGGCTTGTAAAAGTAATAAGAATAAGTAACCTAGTATTACTAGTGGTTAACTTAAAACCAAAAATGTATAAATAAATTGTAGTTGTAATAGAGGACTTTCTGAATGTCCCCTGAGAAAGTATCGTCTTACAATCGGAAGTGTAGTCTTTGCACTTAGCTCACGTATGCCGTAGTGCGTAAGTTAAGTGTGGAAGGTAAACAGCTGAGATTGTAAGACGATGTTTTCTCGGGGGACATTCAGAAAGTCGTCCATTAATAGGATGACTGGTACTAGTACACTATCAAAAATCAATATAATTTTTATGATAGCTCTTCAGCTGTCAGCTTAGCAATTGTTCCCCGTTCCAGCGTACACCAATGAATTTTGATTCATTTCTATAAAGTGAATGTCCCCCCGAATCGTCTTACAATCTCAGCTATTTACCTTACACACCTGTTTACCTTAAGCTCCACTGATACGTTAGCTAAGTGAAAAGACCGCACCTCCGATTTTAAGGCGATGCTTTCTCTGGACACTTACAATTAGAAAGTCCTCTATCCGTTATCAATTATTTTGCATTCCAAACTATTAAACTTCAACGTTGAAGTGTAATATAATTACCAATGACTAACGATCAGTTCATTTTAGATTTTAATATACGCTATATAATAACTTCAAAGTTTTGGTGTTTACAGTTATAACAGTTTGGTCATTGGTGACGAGTAGTGTTCCAAAATCGATGAATTTATTGTATATTTATTAAGCTAATTTTGGGTTGTATGCGCATTATATCATATCATTTATTTCGCCATTTTACCACGATCTGACAGCTTTGTGATTAGTTGTTCGTTAATCTTTAATCACACTTAGCAATACTTTCGAATTTTTGAATTAATGATCAATGATTATATCCTTCTCATCATTAATCCAAGGAAATATTCAGCAAGGAAAAACTCATGTTGCTTTCATGTGTAAGAAATCGCATACGAAAGTTAATTCATTAAGAATTAACGACAAATTGGAAATTAATTACGCAAACAAAAGAAATGGTCTTGACACAAAAGCAAAACAAAAACAATCAAAGTGTTACCTTTTCTAAATCCGATGCTGAACCGGAGCCATTGGAGTCGCTGTCGGAATCCAGCAAAACTTGACTCTTCCGTTTCCCCATAATTAATTTTCAGAATTCGAAAATTTTCCAAAAATATATAGAAAAAAGTAGAGCCGTTTTGAAGAAACCGTCTTCTTGTTGACGTGTAGCGACACAAAAGAACTAGCAATTTAAATTTGCCCTCTCAAGGTCTTCAGACCCGGCGCATTATCAACAACTTTTCATCATCAGCAGATGGAACTAACAACCTGTTCAACTTTATTTGAGTGAGTTTGAGGAATTCCAGTTTCCAGTCCCACAATTCCCCAATCCTAAACAGATTTCAGTATTTCAGTTTCAGATTGTTGTCTCAAATTGTTCTGCTGAGATTTTAACGAAAGGTACTAAAATTTCGATTTTTAGTAACGATAACGATGATGAAATGACTAAATGACACGGAAAATGTCCCACCTCGACTGCATGTTCGCCTTACTTATTTATAAGCAATCTTTAGGTTTGGTTGATTAAATATTCGTATGAAAATGTGAATATTTTTTTCATACTCGCTTTATAATAGACGAATATGGCATATGGACAATGAATAGATAATAATATCCAATTTACAGTTGGAACGATTGTACGATTGAATGAAATTAGGTTTTTAATACAATCAAAATCAAACTAGTAAATATTATGATACACATCGACTGATTGTGTTTGCTTGAATGGTTTTCATTAGTTGGTAATCATTTGTAGGGGATTTTATACATAAATGGAAATGAAAGAGTTGGGATGGGAAGTAGTTTGCATTGCACATGTATCATGCAAAGTAATTCCACAAGGTACATCAATTTTGAAGTATTAAATACTAAATATCAATCGATAATAAATAGTATATTCTTATGTACAAAATAATAGTAAAAAGAAAGATAATATACATCAAACATTTCATACCTTTACAATTATATCATTGAGTAATTATCTTTGTGTGAAACAGGAAAGTCTTAGTTGTAAATAATTTGTGAGTTCTTTGGAATTGCCCAACAGTGAAATGAGATTAGTACTTTAAGTTTGAATTTCTCACTACAGTAGGAAAAAGGTATACAATACAATATGATACTGTTAAGGCTCGTTTGTGGCTTTAGAAATGGAAGAGATAAATGTAAAATAGTTATTTTACATTCAACAACAATTAATTATACAATTGTTAAGCAGTTTTGTATACAAGATTTTGCAGCAATTATTCCTGAACATTGCTGATGTGCAATAATTAATATTATCATTGTTACACTATTAATCAAGTGAAAGCTTTTGATTTATACATCATGAATCATTATTCAAAAATGAAATAAAAGTAGGTGCAGCAGCATAGCTCATGCTTAAATCAAAATATCGTTTTGACACGGGGATATAGGGTTAGATAGGACATAAAATATAGTTATAGCGATATCATTGCGGACAATATTATACTCTTTATCGCTCTTCAAATAAGTTACACTTTAAATACACAACTTGTAATAAATACCAACACCTACTCTTGAAAGTTTCGATCATTCTTTACAATTGAATATTAATCATTTTCAAAAACTTTGCACAAGTCCGAATTTTTGCATACATACTTATAATTACTAATTACATTTGCTACAATCGTAACTTAAAATTATAACTAGAAACAATAGTGTTGTCAGAAATCTTCAACAAACCTGTAAATGACTGAATTCTGGTTGATATCTGGTGCAATGAAGAGTGCTTACACAATAAGCATATTCATTGAATCACACCAAATACATTTTCTTGCGAAAATAATTTTCTGGTGCATTTACTAATGTTAAATCTTGTCACAACGTTTGCTAACTTTTCTGATATTATATAACAAAGGAAAAACACATAATAAACATCATACGTGGAATTTTCCTGATTAGAATGCTAGTACAATGACATGGCATTCATAATTACTCTATAATTACTTACAATAAATCAGGCATTCTTTCTTGATTAACTAACTAAAGTTACTGACTCCTAGTCCTATTCGTAACATAGACCATGTTTTAGCCTATGGAAATGTGTAGTCTAAAAATGATTGATCATTCGGTAGTTAGGTAAGTTCATTTTTCTTTTGGAATATTGATTAGAAACATTTGAATGCATTTGCCAGTAACATTGGCACGTTTATAATCAAGTGTATCCTCACTAACATTATAATATAAGTACGAGGATTTCGTGAAATCATTTTTAGCCGGCTCTTACTCCTAGCTTCTCCAAAACTCGAACACCTTTTTCATAGTACTCTTCTCTGGACATCCAAAACGTATCCTTGTCTTTCATAACACTTGCAAGCACAGCTCCTCCAATGAAAACCATATCCTTTCTTCTGGGTGGATCCTCGATCTTTATTTTGAATTTCTAAGGACATAAAAATAAAAATAAAGTTAAAATAAAATAAATTTATTTACACTTGACACAGGACAAACTTGAATGAATAAAAAAATTCTCACGGATAATTTATCGGTGTCTCCTTTAAGAACACGTTCCAAATACAATTGTTTAATTTCTCTTTCTAGCCGACTAGGAAGACCAGGATACATGGTAGACCCTCCTGACAAAACAATGTGTTTATACAGCTCCGGTCTGATGTCAATATCTGCTTGTTGTATGGTACTGAATACCAATTCAGCAATTCCTGTAAATAATAACAATAATACCAATTAGCAAACATTTTGCATCTGTAATACTGAGATCTTAATATTAGGAACACATATCAAAATCAGCAATTACCTTGCCCTTCCACATTAATCAAATGTGGTTGAAAGAGAGCTTCGGGTGCCTCGAATCTTTCGCCACCAACTTTAATTACCCTTCCATCCGGTAACTGAAACAAAACAATAGCTATAATTCAGGGACTCATGTTTTGGTAGCAGTCTATATTGTGACTATTTTTGTTCCTTACCGTGTAACTTTCTACTAACACAGTAGTTTCGAGTGCAAGTTTTTGCTCTGTTTCCAAATTATACCCAATATAACAAAGCTTCTCTTTCATCATTCTTACAGTCTCAAAATCTGCGGAGTGATTGAATGCATACCCTCTCAACAGCAATAACTGCAATATTTATAATATAAAATGAAATGAACATTTGCATTCTAGAAAGACTGATTGACAGAATCATCAAGTAGCAAAAATTACTTTAATAAGGTATCGGGTAATATCCCTTCCTGCTATATCCAATCTCCTTGTCAAGTGAGATAAGGCGTAACCATCATATACAGGACAAATGTGAGTGACCCCATCTCCAGAATCAACAACAACACCTGTGAGCAATCCTTGAGCGTACAAAGTCAATACAGCTTGAATGGCGATATAAGCCCCAGCAAATTGATATTTTTCGAACATCACCTGGACAAATAATCCGTCAAAACTTGAGAATCCTCATTAACCTTGGAATATTTAAATTACTGACTAATTTTTAAACAACATACCTCAATCATTTTTTCTCTATTTTTCGTTGGATTCATCGGTGGTTCCGTCAACATTACTTTGCACTCTCGAGGATCAATGTCCATTTTGGCAGGTCCAAATGTATAATCCCATAAGTGAAGCATGTCTTCCCAATTTCTAATAATAATCAAGTTGAAAAAAATACGCAAGATTAACTAAATCAATCCAAAAACAAAATTACAAATTGAAATTGTCTAAATTAATACTAAGACAATGCATACCTGACAATGCCATTTTCCATTGGGTAATTAACTTCTAACATTGACCTCAGTTTGCTTGCATCATCCCCGATCATTAAATCCTATGAAATACACATCATCGTTAGTAATAATTCACAATACGGAATTATAAAAGGCACAACTAACTACTCGAAAAACAATTCAACACTAAAATTGCGAGGTAATAATATAAGATTAGCACAAATAAAGTACAAAATAATCTTTTGTGAATACTTTAAAACAATAACAGAACACTCTAAAATTAGAAAGGAATAATAATTCCTTCTCACTTACAAATTAGTATTTATCTATATGCGTACACAGGTCATGCAATAGACGTTTCCAGTCATTACGCCGAAGTATTGATAGAATTGCGACTTGAGACGGTTTTTAAGCTTTAAGCACCACAATTAAAGTAAGCGGTTCATGCTAAAGTACTGAATTGACATTTAAAGTTTTTGTTTAGTGTCAGTGGAAAATGACCATTGTTACTTACAGGAATATCCACCTCTGGCTAGCATTTTAAAAAATACATTAGTAATTACCACCACCATTCGGTAACATATTCAAACTGTTATTTATATTATCTAAGTTATCTTAATCTTAATGGAATATTGAAACCTAGTCACTATTACAAATCACAACTCGAGCAAAAAGTATTTTCACACAGTAACTACTGATTTCCTAATCATCAAACCCTTTCCACCAATCATAACGCTTAGAAAAATCAAATTAAGGGGCTTGATAGGAAAATCAGACATGCCCGTTGTTAGTTAGTTTAGTGTCATGTACAGTACATGTGACAATAAATATCTTATACATAATTCGTACAAAATGACGTAACTCGAATACTTGATCAAGAGTGAAAAGTCCATACTTTGACAACATATTCATCCTGTATGAAAAAAGTCTATTTATTACCAAGCTTGAAATATGTATGATTAAACTATACCAATTGTTGTAAATCATCCTACTATGTTCCATTATTTCAAGGATTTCATTTTACAAGTTTTAATTCATAACATGACATTAAAGCCTTTATTGCGATTTGCGATTTACTAGGAAATTGAAATACAAAGAATATTTAGCATTTTATTGATGTTTCTTCAGTCTCAGCAATTTGTAGCTTGTAAAATAATATATAAGATTCATGAAATATACTTAAAACCACTTTATATCCTGACAAATACTGGTAGAGATTATAGTTTTTAGCTTGTTTTATGCGCATAGACGTTTATAAAAAATATTTAACTTCAATATCAAAAGTATTGCACAAAAGCAGTGTAAAATATGGTGTAGAACAGAAAAATACCTTAATTTCGATGTCTCCAATTTTGTTAGCCGCTCTAAGGATTGGCCTTCCCACCATTGATGGAAAAATGTGTTCAGGAAAATTCGATCCGGCATATCCACATTTGACGAACTGCAGAAAATGATAAATTATACAATGAATATTAATTTACGTTATATATTTTCTTCGCATAACTATGAATGTATTCGTATATATTAAACAAATTTCTTTAAAAACATAATATGATATAGAATAGTACTTGAGGAGACAACTATACTTACCCCGGTACCATTATCACAGACAATTACTTTTCTTCCCTGGCTGTCCATCTTTCAAAAAGATTGCAACCAAAAATGAAGCAACTTAAAATATATAATGTTTCCTTCTGCTTCTGTCGTGTTTGTGAAATATTGTAACGTAATTAGTAGAATCAACGATGTCCAAGCCAATGATGGACTCTCTCCTATTTCTGTTTTCCGTCCAATATTATTCGCTTCTGACCTGAAACTGAAAAATAAGACATTTAATCTTTCGCTCTAATTATTGTAAACTTTTATTAACAAATATAGCCTCTACGCATGCCCTAAAAATGTTTTGTATTGTGTTAAAAACCAATTCGTCAGTTTAAAATGAAATTGTGAGTGTAAACTTTTTGAATGTGTCAACTTTAGATTCCACAGACATGACAGCTATGTCAGCTGTAGCAAATATAGTAGTACACACCTGACACCATAAACATATTAAAATAAAATAAAATAAAACTATAAAAAAGCCTGTCCCATTCTGTCTAGTCTTCCTCCAACCCCCCCTAACTTTGTTTCTAACTAATCCATTCAAGTGCACACATCACTCTGAGTATAATATAACACAAGACTTATAATTTGGCTGTTAGTTAACTATATTTACTATACTAAACTATTAAATAGTTATGTAGTCTTTTTTGTACAGTTGAAGTTTCAATAGTCTAAGTCTAAACTCTAAACCAAACTCTACAATACTAATTAGCTGTATGCAGAATGTATACATTCCGCATACAGCTAATTTTAAATTGTTTGTTGCTATTAATATCGAGTAAGTATATGATTTTGAATTTTACAAAAACAGTGACAATCTATGTCATTTTATGCTGTTTTTATACTAATGCCATGTCTTCACCACTTGCCAATTAACTTGATACCTTGTTCTTATGTTATTAGCTTTTTCATTTGCTGCTTACTGGTGTCCGGTCCCCGGGTCCCCCTGATGTGAACTGGGCAGCGTTTTGAAGTCAGGAGTTTAAGCTGCCAATAAAAACCATTTATTTTATTTAATCATTAATTACAACTTCACATTTAGAACTGTCATTAGATGTAAATTAAATTAATGACATCACCATTTATGATTTAACTTACTCACGCCCATACACTGTCATATAATGTCATTGATTGTAACTGAACTAAATGTGGGATTAAGACTTAAGAATTGATTATAATAATGTTTGTAGTAGACTATTATTTCCAATCTAATTTCATCCCACTTGTTCTGTGTTTGTGCAAAAAAAGATAAACAAACCGGATAGACCACAACTCGGCACCGGAATTAATTTATTCAATCAATGCAAAATACAAGACACACTCTTGACTTTTGCAATTACAAATTGCAAGTAAAGGAAATAAAAAGAAACACCTTTCCTCCGCACCCACAGCAAGTTTTAGATACCGGTCCTGGTTGAAAACTGACAGTGACAAAAAGTAGACTCCACAGAAAGTGAAACTGTTACGCCAGGTGGCAGGTAGAACAAGACATCGAACAAACAACATCGCTCGGGTAGATAGTTTTACGTTACGGAAGAGTTGATCTTGTTCTGTTTGTGTGTATGCGTTTATGTAAACAATAAACCCTTTTTCAAAACAGACATACATAAGTATCGGAACACGGATATTAGACATACAGGAACACCAAGATACCCATTGTTGCCCATTATCAACATGCCTAAAATTATTCTATTTTATTAGAAGTGTACTGTAAAATATGTGTACTGTACATAGAACTCCGATGTACATTACATGAAGAATCGGACAATCGGAGACATACAGATTAACACAAAATTCACAGACTCTACATACGAAAATGTAAAAAAATGTGTTAACATTTAATAGAGGAAGGCAAAAAATTATTTAAATACGGATTTCTAATTCTAATCAAAATCGTTTTTATCAGATTGCAAGGGCGTATCGATGTGGGGACACAGGGGGCATGTTCCTCCCAATACAACTTTATTAGGTCGTGCCCCCCCCCCAAAGAAATCCTGGGCCTGTTAGATGGCTATTACAAGCTGTACTGAAGCAGAGTTTGTTTAAATGTCTATGCTGTTAATGTTAAAGCTTGTCAATTTTTTATGAAATCCCCTTTGGCCAGATCACGATCTGGCCAAAATACTAATCACAGTTAACGTAACGTGATAAATAACTTAGGTACTCGTATTAAATCTGGTCAAACTTTAACATTGCTAGCATAGGCATTTATACAAGCTCTATGTATAAGAGTAAGTACAATCTACGTTTATAAAATATTAGGGTAGAGTGCACGGGGGAAATAATGGGGCAAAGACCAATGTGGTTTACGCTTTACACATACGGCCGTGCTTTACACATTTATAGTTCCATAACACTTTTGGGCTTTATATAAACGGCAACTCTCATGAATACATTGACTGATCTCTGCTGGAAGCGATCTCAATTACGAAAGTTACATTCATATCATATCACACAACATCCCTTAACAAAATCTCGTCCTCGACTCTCGTTATTGCCTCGAGTCTTTCGCTCTAATCACAGACTATACACAGACTATTTCCACGTTCAATGGTTGCTTATGGATTTTTTGACTCAAGGAATTTTATTTTGCACATTTTTACGAATTCTATTTGCAAATCATTAGTGTTTTGTGTTGTAGCTTACTTGCAGCAGCTGATTTTTCTGTTTACTTTAAGGTTTTTAAGTTACTGAGCAGGAAGTTAATTAATTACAATTAGAACGATCAACCAAATGAAACCAAAAGTTAAATTAGGTATATCAGTAGAGTCAGAGAGTCACACAGGTGACAGCAAGTATTATTGTTTATATAAATTGTAGCTATACTGTGTGCTGTAAACAAACGCAACGACGTAAATAAAGCCTTAAATTATTCCTTTATTGTGAATTGTAAACAAATAGTTTCAAAGAATACATCATTTAATAATATTTGTTATTAATTTGTCATATTTTATCCGTGCATAATTTAGGTTTACACACAAGTGACAGGAAAAACTGATGAAGGGGTTCAAAATATATAAACGAACGCTGACGCTGCTTGAAGATTGCTAAAATTGGTGTCGTACACTGCAGTACCACCCCCAAACTCTTGACTAAGTTCCTATTAATCTTCGGAACACCAAAATGACAATGAAGTTAGAAGTAGACATCAAAAATTAGAGATGCGAGGTAAAAATACTTTTGTTTTTCATTTTGAGACGTAAACAGTAAATTAATAAATATTATGGAAAAATATGCATTTGTATAATAACATGTCGTATCAAATACTATATAAATAGACACGTACTTTTAATACACATACAAAAACTCCCAGTATTCTTCTGTTAGAAACTCGATAATTTTTAAATTAAGTCTATTGTGTTAAGCTAACACACTTTCTGGTAAGTTAAGTTAATTTTTCATCTATCTTTTTTGTAAAATAATGTTATTTATGGTTTCAGGTGGGGATCAGTGAAATTCAGAGTTTTAACTATGGGATGGTGAAATTTATCAATAATTTTTATGCACTACAAACCGAAGATGGAGGAAATCGTTAGATTATATGAAAGTGTTTTGTGTTTACAGTTTATGAAAGCTACGTTCTCGTTGTGATTCGTCAATACAGGAATAAAAATATTGTAATGTTGTTAAAGTATTGAAGTTTATCAGATAAAAAAGTGATGGTATTTCTTAGTGCATTTTTATTCTGCAAGTGCAAATATGCAGACTTAATTTGTAGATTGTAAAGCAAACAGTCTTTTGTAAAGTGATACGCTACGTAAATACCAATTACTAAAGTGCAGTTATTATCACAATCACCGAGTCGTCCATTCGCTATTTAGAAAACTAAAAAATGAGTATGTAAATGTTATAAATCGACTTAAAAAAGTTTATCATAACATTGAACTGTAAATGGACAATACTGACAAAATGTTTGGCAAGAAGAAGAAGAAAGTACTGATCGGTCAACCTACTAATTTTGAACACCGAGTTCATACTGGTTATGACAAAAAAGAAGGGCGTTTCATTGGACTTCCCCCGCAGTGGGCGTCTGTTGTGGGAAATAATCAAATTTTAAAAAGTACTAATAGGCCATTGCCTTTAGTGGATCCATCAGAAATCACACACACGGAAATTCTAGATCTAAAAGTATGAAAATTTAAAATCGATTATATTTGAAAAATGTCTCAACATTTACCGATCGTATTTGCATATTACTTAATTCTAAATGAAAAAAATGTTTTATCAATTATCTTTTTTGTTCTTAGACTGTAGTACGAGGAGAGTCAACCATTTTGCAAGTAGCCGACAATGGAATTCCAAAAACTTCAAGTGTAGCGAGATCTAATTCTTTGAGATCTTCAAGTCCGCCTAAATTAAGACGAGATTTTCGTATGCAGTTACCTCCAACGGTACCTGAAGAAGAGGCCAACAATGCTCGTCATTCACAATCTTCGTCAAGAGTTTCACCACACTCACACAGTCAAAATAGCCATCATCCAGCATTATTCAACGCTAATAATCAGGAACATTTTCACCAAAATAATTTAGACGTAAGAGATCTTTGTACTATTCGTATTATGTTAGTCATAACGAATTGTTCTAGTCTCGCCCTCGCAATGTTTTAACTAACTGATTTTAATTGTTTTTTTAGCCACGAGGATTTCCAAACCATGCACCAATATTACCGTTGCATCAAAGAGCTGCTTCGCAGTCTCAATCTCCTCAAAGTCATCTCCATGGTCCTAGTTTTGGTGGTTCTTCTAGCAATGGAAATATCAACGCTCTGAACGGTTCACAGGTAAACTATTCTACGTTTTTTAATGAGTTAATATAATAGAGGTTTATGTTTACGAATGTCATCTCTGAATTGTACATGTTTCCACAGTGGCCTGTTAATAATTTTTCATTATTTATACAGGAACAACCTCCGTTGCACCCTCACGGTATGCAGAACAACGCTGAGGTTCACAGTTTCCACGGAGCAGTTAATAATCCCGCTGGAGCTAACAGGTTGTCAGGGCCTTTACATACAGCAGCCATGTCTCATCAACATAACCAATGGAATGGTTCATCAGTTATAAATGGAAATGGACCGACTTGGAACTACAACAGCAATATACCTAACCATCATGGAATGAGTAACAGCACCAGTTTTCCCGGAGCCACACAGCACCAACACCAAGGAGTTGTTCAATCAGGAAGTGTAAGCCGCTTTCCACAGCCAAGTCCATCTACTCATATATCCATTAGTAGCGGAAGTGTAAGTGGGGGTACTGCAACCAGCGGTCAACCATCTCCAGTTCAAAATGTGGGTAACCATAGCCATCATCATCACGGAGTTCAACAGCCAAAACAATTTAATAATAACATTCCACCACCCGAAACGCAAAAACCAAATCACCCACCGCCAATAGTAAGAACAGCACCTCCATTTGCTCCAGATCGAGTCTCGAGCAACACTGATCATAACCAAAACACCAAACCTCAACCTCCACCCCCATCACAGCTTCCACCAAAACCATCACCACAACAGCAACCTCCTCAGCAGTCACAGTCAACACCTGAACAGCACCGCCTTACCCATGAACAAGTATAATAGTTATTTAGTTGTACATTATAAACTGTAATTAAAAATGTTGGCAATTTTTACAAATTACTTCATTGTTTTACTAGTTTCGAGCTGCACTACAAATGGTTGTCAGTCCTGGTGATCCAAGGGAAAACCTGGATACTTTCATCAAGATAGGAGAAGGTTCTACTGGTATTGTGTGTATAGCTACCGATAGAACTACACGCAAACAAGTCGCTGTAAAAAAGATGGATTTAAGGAAGCAACAACGTCGTGAATTACTGTTTAACGAGGTATGTGGGTAGTATGAACTGTTTTTTTAGTTTTTCGTGTATGAATTTGTAATTTCAAGCCAACTAAAACAACATCAATAACTCAATCCCAATATCCAAAGTTTTTAGCATTTTAACAGATTTAGAAGATTCGAATTAGTATGTAGTAAATAGTTTGAGGGTGTAGTTGTGTCAGAACTCTCAGAACTAATCTTTTTGGGATTCTTTGTAAAGCAACAAATATATTTCTTGGAGTTTTATAATTATGTACGTTTTTTGATTGGTTAGGTTGTAATAATGAGGGACTATCACCATCCAAACATTGTGGAAATGTACGACAGTTTTCTGGTTGAAGATGAACTTTGGGTTGTAATGGAATATTTGGAGGGTGGTGCTCTGACTGACATTGTAACACATGCAAGGATGGACGAGGAGCAGATTGCCACAGTTTGTAAGCAGTGTTTAAAAGCGTTGGCTTATTTGCACTCCCAAGGAGTTATTCATCGAGACATTAAGAGTGATTCAATTCTCCTGGCTGCAGACGGAAGAGTGAGCTAACTGTTCTACTGTTTAATGTTCTACAATATCAAAAGTAAAATTACACAACTTCATGGCGAATTTATTTTTCTTTTAGGTCAAACTATCAGATTTTGGATTCTGTGCTCAAGTTTCTCAGGAGTTGCCAAAGAGGAAATCATTGGTAGGTACACCCTATTGGATGTCACCTGAAGTGATTTCTCGTTTGCCATATGGACCGGAAGTAGACATATGGTCTATGGGAATCATGGTTATTGAGATGGTAGACGGAGAGCCGCCGTTTTTCAATGAACCACCACTTCAAGCAATGCGGAGAATTCGAGACATGCCCCCACCTAAGTTAAAGAATACTCATAAGGTACAGTCATTTATTGTAACACTCTACGATTTTAAAAGAATTTAAATCGATTTTTGAATTAACCATGCTCTAACTCAAAAATACATTTTCGGTATTAGGTGTCAACCAGACTTCACGGGTTTTTAGAACGTATGCTTGTCCGAGACCCTTCTCAGCGAGCCACAGCAGCTGAATTACTCCAGCATCCTTTCCTTCGTGAAGCAGGACCACCATCCGTCCTTGTTCCACTAATGCAAAATTTAAATCGGCCCCATCCGATTCCCAGCAATCTCCAACCTTAAAATCCTGCATAAAATATGCGTTTCGCAATGAGATGCCTGCTGAAGATTTTTAAGCAACTGTATTCGTATAACAGCATTTTACTTCTTCGCTAAAACATTTATAGTTAAGTAGAAAGTACCTATATTGAAAGAATGAAAGTATGAAGTATAAGGAAAGCAAAAAGTGTTTTGAGGAGTTCTGGAGAAAGTGTGTAGGGGTAAAGAAAAATTAACCTAAGAATACGTGGGATGACTAATGTAAGTAAAATTTTTTAAATTACCTTATACTTCTATTCGTCAAACCAATGACGTAGGATTTATGTATTGAGGAAATACACTTCATGAGTGTAATATGTTAAATACTACATTTAACAATTTCTAAAGAATTTGTGTAATTTTTCTTTCGACATTCGTAATTTAAAGAAATCAGAGAAATTGAAAAAGCAACTTAAAATATTTAACTTGCACCCTGTGCGTGTTGCTTTGCTTTGTGGGATTACAATTTAGTGTGTCAGAAATTCGTATAGTACATAATTATTAGATTCCCTATCCGTAAAATTAAATTAGACAAAAATACACTGCAGTATTGTTCCGTACTAATGAGCAATCTAATTGCAACATAAGTAGACCTAGGTAGAAATAGTTGTATGACAATCATTGCAGTGTCAATTGAAAAGTTAGAAATTTATTATAAACATGTATTGAAAGAAAAACAACGAGATGAATTTGAAAACTATGCCGTCCATATGTTCCTTGAGAAATGAAATGTTTGAATGAATATGACTTAAGAAAAGATAAAATTGAGAGTGATAAATTGAGTATAAAGATGTGTATTACTAGATCGACTAAAAGAATGAAATCAAAAATATTACCCTTACCGAGATTTACTCGTCGTGACTTTAAGTTTTGAGTTATTTGTTAGTAAATAAGTTTAGACTATAGATTAAAATGCTACAATTGAAAAATGTTGAGACTTCAGTACTTACTAGACTTATTGAAATAGTAGTCTCATGAAATGCCTTAAAATTGACGATCATAGCAATAAATATTAATATCTTTTAGTATTAGTAATCTCCTTGGGGTACTTGCGTAAATAAATTAACCTAAAGATCTGCTTATCGTCGTAAACTCTGTATACATATAAAAGTATACTATATTTAGTATTTACCAAGTACTTATAAAAAAAGGATTTAACAAATGAAATGCCCCTGCCCTGAACCTAACAAACCTAATCCTTAAAATCATTATTGATACAACTGCAAAACTAATATGCAAATATTGCATTTATATAGAAGAAATGATTTAGCATTCCAATCAGAATTAGGCAGTTATTGACAATTGTAATTATATCGGAATCTGCTATTTGGATCTGTCTCTTTCGTAGGTTAACATTGTAGTTTGTAGTAGTATAATGTGTAAGAATGAAACATTAAGTTACTAACGTAAACGTATCGAACTAATGAAATTAAGGCATCTCTTCGAAATCCAGCCAAACCAAATTATTGTTCTACACGGTAGCATTTTTAATAACTTTATAGTACAACGACAGCTTGGAAAGCTAACTTTCAGCAGGACGGTAAATGTGATTATTTGTTTTTGTTTGTATAGCGGTTACCGTAACAGAATTGTAAGTAAAAGTCGTTGCAAGATGCTTTTATAAGGACGTCCATGTATAGTATCACCAAATAAATTGGTACTTTATGTACTACTTACCTATAATGTAAGCATAATTAAGTCAAGAGTATTAACTTTGTAGACTTGAAACCAAACCATTCCACCACAGCCGACCACAACCATTAAAAATGATTAAATATTCCGTCCAAGTTTGTTTAGAATATTTATAACTTTCCAGTAGTAGTTGGATTAGAACCAGTAAACCGTACCTATAAAATAAGTAGTGTTACATGACCATAACAAATGTAATTTCGTTATTATTAATACATAAACGTAAAATGGAGAGAGCCAGAACAAAATAGATGTACAATGTAATATGCTCCATGCACCAGTATGCCTATATTAAATGTAATGAAAGTATTATATAATCTTCAAATATACAACTATTCAACTACAGTTATAAAATAATATCACAGAAATAATTTAACTACGGTAACTCTATGTAATGAGCGATATGTGTAAACGATCCTTCCAAGTTGTACGTTGTAAAAGTACATATTAACTTAACTGTATTAATGTAGATATAAAATATGTTTAATCATTTGATTTTTCATTTTGAATACTTTTGTATAAGTCTGGATGTTTTGTCACGTCCTTACTTGTTGCTTACGTTGCTTGTCTCTTTTCCATTTTTTTAATAATTGTACTGCATCGTAATACTATTACTATAGTTTAAGTGATTTTCAGCTATGAATTTAAATTGCAGCTTAATTGTAGCTTCTGTATTATTATACTGACAGAATTTTGTTCAAATTGCATTTTATTGCATTATTTTAATTTCTTGTTCTGTTTTGTATAACTGCAAGTGTAGGAATCTAGAAGTATGAAAAACGGAGAAAGTGAACAAACAGAATGCTTTGGTAGTATGAAATGAAGCATGATACTTAAAGGAGCGGTAATAAACAGAGAGAGTAGAGTAGTGTGATGAAGATGAAAAGCTGCATTTACATTACATAATATCCAGAAGTTTCAAACTTGAAATATTTATTTGTAATGTATTGTATTGTATTAGTATAATAGTTTAGGCTTTTGGCAAAGATAAGACGTTGTATGGATTGTATCGTTTCTTAAAATCTGCATGACAGTAGTACAAGTTTATGTATATAATATAATTAACTGTTATACAATATTATTCCATTAATAATAATATCTTGAAGTTTAATAGTGTATACTTTCGAATGGATATAAGTATATTGATTATGACTATAATAACTTTGACCATTAACAAATACTTATTACAGTAATGCAATATTTAGAAATGGAGATACCAACAGTGTTGTATAAACATGATACATAACATGAGAACAAATTTAATACAGTAATAATCAAAGTGAATGGAATACCATGACCGTAATAAATATTTAGATTCGCTGCGGTAAGAAAGTGTACTGTTCTTTATTTGAGAATACTTATTTCAGAATCCACACAGGTTCATGTTTACCACGATATGAGACATGACATGATCTGTCTGCATCATCAATCATGGTAGTTAGTTTGACAAATAATTTTTGCTAATTCTTATAATTATTTCGTAATAATTTGGCCATTTCTTCTTAGTTTTTCATTGGTAATATAACGTGAAAGTTTTAAATTTCAAATATCTTAAATACTTTAATTACAGAACTAATCAGCTATAACAATAAGTAAATCGTCACACCTTACCGAAGTAAAATTCGCACGATGCCCATCGTTGCATCATTATTTTATTCATTACGTAGTAGCTGTAGTTAGTTTTATGTTGCTGCCGGATGTATCATCGGTATCGTAATCGTATCTCTATATTGTATCGTAGTATATGTATGAAACGAACCGTAATACTAATAGTATCATTTACAATTATGGGAATAAAGTTTCTCAGGATTTCTTTTAGTAATTTTTAGTACATTATACGATGAAAGGGGTTGAATGAGTTTTTGTTCATATAGGCAGATCATGGGATGGACTGGACACGAATATTTCTTTGGCATTTCTTACAGTAGTAATATATTATGTATATTCTTACTAGCTCTAATAGTGTAGATACATAGTTTCATAATAATAGTATCATGTTTACTTTTTAGTATTAAATGTATTCATAGTAGTAAAGTAAATAACAATAGTATTATTACATCGTAGTATTATAGTACAGATAATATAATAACTGTTATGTATATTTTTAGACGTAGCACATTTATTAACAGTTATCGTTTTATAAGTAATATCTTTGAACTAGCTTTACATATATAGTTTTTTATCCAAAAGACTAAATTTACCTGTAGTACATTGACATTCGTTTCACTCTTGTTAGTATAGCTTTTAGGTACGTACGCGTATAGTTTATATATGCAATGAGAAAGTACCATTGAGAACCACCAACAAGCAAATCACATTTTGGTAGACCAGGTCAAGCATCAACTGAAAGGAATACTGATGAGATGAGTGTGGCACACTCACAATCCCTATGCTTTCTTTCAAGTTGAAGTTTCAGTGGTAGACAGAATTTAAAGAAGATATGGATATGGTATGTAGTCGAACAACAGCAACCATATCTAAAGAGATAAGAGATACGTAGAAGATGAAGATTACAGATTTTCGAGGTTTGGAGGAAGTACAGAATTTCTGGATGACATTCTTGGAAGGATCTTTGTTCAACTATTTCTTAGTCGTTTCGTACCAACATCTCTTTCGTGGAGTACCTGCGACAAATATATACGCTTGTTGACTTGATAATTTTCGATCTCTCTGTAGACTTTACAGAAGGAAGATGGGCTACCGGGTGGTTATAAAGTTAAAATACAAGTCAATTAATGAGATTAACTGATTAGTTATATCAAAAGAGGTTTAAAAGACGCCGAGTCTTCGTTATAGTGGATTTTCGACGGATTCATACAAAAAATTCGGCTTTGGATGTCAATTCGTACTCGATTTCTTCATTCTTGTACAAATCTATGGACTGAATTAAAAAGCAGGAGAGTTAAACTTGATACAACAACATATATTAGTGTTTGTGACGTCAACAGACATCCATACACGTTTAATGGGCGTCAGAGGAGCCATAGGACTAACACTACAAGACTTACGTGTTGAATATCTCTTGTCACATCTTCAATCTGCTTCTCGTGAAGCTTCTTCAGTTTGTCCATTTCTTTGTCGTGTTGCATAGCTGCGAATTTTCGTTCGTCGATAAACTTTTTAGTGTTATTCTGGTTTTTCTCCCGCAGACGTCTTTCCTTTTCTGCTTTATTCCGTAGCGTCTTGTCATTGGCAACTTCTTTAGCTGTCTCTACAGAAATTTTGGCTTGCTTTGCTTTCATCTCTTTATTCTCTCTGGAATTGAAAAGAAATGTACTTTATATACCAAACTCCAAAGACTGACTTTAAAAAATAGACAAATGCCAAGTGAATGGGCCAAATTAGCTTATCAGGAAAATACGCTACATTAAAATAATAACTTGGCAAGCTGACAATATAACAGACAGTCATTGATTTTCAATGATCAATGAAAAGCTTACGACCCACATTATACATTAGCCAACATTATACCATACCTAACGTTTTCTATAACCCTCCCTTTGAACTATTCTATGCATTTAAAATATAGAAGTATAGATTATCTTTGTCTCAACGTTTATAAAGGAAGACAACTACTGTACTGAATGTATGTACAGATATTTACTTAAGCTATCTGTATAAGGATTTTTACTATAGTAGTTCTTCTTTCTTAGGTACTTCTATTTCTAACTGCTTTTTAACTATCCCTGTCTTAATTTGCAATTATAATGGTGCATCCATCTGCCTAATATTTTGGGGGAAAGCGATACCGTTATTTAGGTCAATTGCTGGAGCACCCAGATTCTAAAATGATGATTTATTGTTAGTTAGTGCATATTTCGAAACTAATATGTAAACAATCTCTTATGCTTCCTTATAAGATATACCTAAATGATTAGAGTCACTTACTGAGTATTATTACTGTGTTAGCCAATTCCTTTTCTACTTTACACTCGAGAAGATACAAAGTAAAGGTTTCTGGTTTCCTCAAGCAATTTTGCTTCGCGCGTGTAGTAACTAATCTCCTATAAGCTACAGATCTAACATTGGCTGTATGCGACAGCTCCATTCGAGTACGTTTTCACTATGCAATGAAATCAAACAAACCTTTCGTGTTTGGCTTCCAGTTGCTTGATTTGGTTCAATTGGGAAACTTCCATAAGCTTCTTGAGAATGTCCTCTTGAGATAGTAAATGCGCCTTCATCATTTCCCATTCCTCCTTCCGGTGTTTCTCTGTCATTTCGGTCCATTGCTTTGTTTGTTCTACAGCCAAGCGTCGAATTGCAGGATCAGAAGATGCCTCGTTTGGCCTAGTTATATGATAAAAGTAAAAGAGTCAAAAGCCAAGGTTAAATTACAGAGTTATGCCCACACAGCTTGTGTTTTGCAGAATACCGACTACGCAGGCATATTAATTTCGTGTTGCAACGGCGGCGGTGTCGTTGTGGTAATTTTATATATATAATTTAGTGCTGCGTCTTCATTAGGTTTTCTAATTTCCTTTACACATCATTCATTCAAGCTGAAGACAGCTCACTTAAGTAAATGAAGGAAAACTATATCATTAAAATAATAACCCATTATGATGTTATCAACCAATGTCCATGTATATGGGAAGCTTGTATTTATATGAAAGAAATACCTATAGAAGTCTCGATAGTAACTATACTACTGTATTTAACTTTTCGTAACTAACTCAAAATATCTATCACTAACGAATGAATTGCAAACTCAGTTCGACAGTTCTAAGAGGGAGTAAACTACACTACACGGTAGTTATACCTACTTGAAGTTTTAATTTTAAGTACCTACAGAGATAAACACCGCTTTTATTAAAAAGCTGTATAAATGTACCTGTAGTGAAACGGCAGGGAAAATATATCAGTTACATACAATTACGTAGATACAGAATTCTGAAACGAATGAAGAAGGAATGAACAAAGAGGGAAAACATTTACGAGAAGAGACAGCAAATAAGTAGAACAAAGATAATAGTGCACAGTTGAAGTCCACATAATAATGGTAGTCTATATGAGGAAGCCGTTGTTGTTTCACTTTAATGGAAGAAAACCTGTATATACACAGTGTAGTGATATTTGCAGAGTTGATTTTACTCTGGTGCTGTGCTTTCTTTATCTCCAAGTAGTCTCATAAAGAAACCTCAATCCTGAAGTCATGCATGGGTTACACAGACTACAGACCTAAACGAGAATTTTAGTATAGGTACTTGTCGCTTGCGCTTGTATGTTCAAAGAAATACAATCTACGGAGTAGTGCGTAAGCAGCAAAAGACGTAAACAGAAGCCAAACGACATGAGTCACAATACAAATATAAACATACAGATCAGATAGAAACAGACTTCACCGAACTGACATGTTTCTTTCACTGAAAAGCTAACCTTTCCATAAAAATGTATGTACTACAATACTTTTCTACAAACAACGATATTTCCATTTTCAAAAATATTTGATGTACCTATATACAATAATGTCGGTAAACATGTAGGCACCCGCATGTGTCACATCATAACATCTAAGGGAACGTTCCCAATGTAGAAGCAGGTTGGTACGTGAACATCAAAATTATTTATACGAAAATAAATTGAGCTTTTGTGGAAAAAATGGTATATTTGGTACGTACATAATCTCTGCAAAAATTCATTTTATCTCCTATTCTACTGTTACTTTTTTCCTTCTCGACCTCTTTTTATTCTGCTTTACCAATAGAGGCAACAAATAAACACATATTCTATGGGGATTCTGAAAAGTTGTTATGTACCATTGTACATGGGAGTGGGCGAAACATACATTATACAGTTGTAATATTCCGACCTTAACCACAGCTTCCGCTACTCTCAAATCTCTACAGCATCCCAAGCACATTTCATGCATTATTTCTCCAACCTCCGACGAGTGAAAATTAAAAGGAAAACTTTAACTCAACTTAATTATGAATCTTCATTCATATTATATTATAATAATGAATTGTTAAGTTGGGAACTACGTTTATTTGTACAAAAGGAAATGAACATACCTGCATACTACATAATTAATGAGAAGTATAGGCGTGTAAAACGAATGCTTGAAGTATTATGCCATTCAACATAGAGAAACTCTTACAATCAGGGTCCATGATTTGAACTGCTTTCACTCTATGATGATTATTACACAGTGAAAGTGTAGAAAATAAACGAAGCTGACTACGAATAGGGTTATTATTAGTGGATTGTACGCGCTTCACTTAACTAACATCCGCTTCCTCTCTTTTTTATCCATAATGCTATAATAATCATACCAGCAGTAGTTTTGTAGCCATCATTAAATTTTCTTTGTATTATTTCTAGGAACAACACTTCTTAACTAAGGAAAGAATGAGATTTAGTTTCGCAAGAATCAATTTGCTTAACAAATATCCATACACATAGTATGTTCCTACCAATTGCGACACTGACGGTAATTGGCTTCATTTCATATACTAAAGGCTAAATAATAATGCAGCAGAAAAGATATCAAATTATTCTGGTGTAATGAAATGTACATTCTACTTCTCATGAAATTCGGTGCGATGCTGTAATTGCGAATGAACGACGAATTGACGACATCACCTCTTCTGCGTTAACAATAACAACTGTCGGCTTTTCTTTCCTCTACCGTTCTGCGGATTATTGTCACATGAAATCCTATATAGCTTCTTTATGGGTCAAATGGCCCATACAGTCTACTGTCCACAATTCCGTGTGTTAAACTAAGCTAAGCTTCGTTTACACACCTTGCTAGAGATAACACTGTGATATCTATAGTGGTCGTACATTTATGCGAGAGGTAATAATGACTTACTGTTTCCCTTTGATGAGTTTTTCGATGGCCAAACATTGGTTCTTTTGGATAACAAGTCGTTCTTTGATGTGCCGCTTTCGCATGGCTTCTAGTTCCTTCTGTTGCTTTTTCGTGGCCTTGGCGTAGCCTTTTTCCGCACGAAGACTCTCAGCTGTTATTACTTCAAATTTGATATCCTCTGCAAAAGCACAGAATATCATTAAGTGTTTTGACGTAATGAAAATAACAATGTCACGCAAAGAGGCTCGGATGTCAAACAAAATAATACATATCCGCTTTCACTTCACTTCTTCTTATCATTAACAGCTAAAATATGATTTACGTCATTCTATATAATATACTTAGGATATACAAAGTTGGAAACAATATTATTACTATCATGTGAATCGCTTGTTGTGAAGGA
The DNA here is from genome assembly GCA_019776165.1 of Pogonognathellus flavescens. NCBI lineage: Eukaryota > Metazoa > Arthropoda > Collembola > Entomobryomorpha > Tomoceridae > Pogonognathellus > Pogonognathellus flavescens. The sequence continues at coordinate 94,890 of JABASD010000114.1, read as the reverse complement.
AAACTATAGAAGAATCATAAACTCGCAAAGAAGTACCTTCACAGATAACAAACGAAATTCGAGAAACAAAATACAGTAGAATTGTAGTACCTTATTTTCGTTTCTTACGTCGTTATTGACTTTGACGTGTACTAAACAACTACGTAGTGGGGAAAGCAGAAAACAAAAACATTCCTAATATCGAAAAGGAGTATTGTATTGCATTATACATGTATGTATACAACCTACGTGAGAATTTAATACATCTGCTAAATGAATTCGTCAAGAATGTGTGTAATTTCCGTGCAAGCAATAACAGCGAAAGTGTATTACTACATTAATGACTTTTATTTTTTCCGACGTTTCTCAGAACGTTGGTAATACAGTTTGTCACCTGCTGCTTGGAAAAATATTTCATTAAAACAAACATAATGCAATACAAACAATATTGTTACGTAATATAAGTGTATAAGTACTTGGTTAGTATACTAAAGTGGAAGAATAAGTAGTAGTAGTAGTAGTAGACGGAAATCAATGGAAAACTTTCTCCAATAACTTTCTCCTCAGAAGTTGGCAAAATGAAAATAGTTATTTTAAGCCTTGCAGAGGAAATCAATAAGTCAAGATGTACTAAGTATTTCATTAAAGCTTTCATTAAATTGGTTCCATAGGGAGCAGAAGAAAAGTCAAGGTGTGTATTTTATTTGCTCCAGTATCACTTACTGGATCCACTATGCTATCCGTTTTCATTAAAGAAAAACAGGTAAACATGTTTGATGTGTTGTCTCAATGCTAATGTACGAAAACAGCGGAACTTATAGCACAAGATATAAAAGCACAAATATTTACTTTAGGCCTGGGCTGTATAGCTGTTCCCGTCTGTATATAGGTACATTTAATATTCAATGCTGAGTAAAATCAACACACATAAAGGAGCAAACAAAAATACAGTAACCGTTTTCCAAAGGTGGTTCCAAGTTTACGTAACTTGGAAATGGAGAACGAGACGGAGAAAAGGAATACAGAAAAACATTATGTGGAAACCAATATTATTTTACATTATTCCCATCTAGGAACATTTCTATCATGAAGACTGTACATATTTATACTTTACTTTTATGGGAGTGTGTTGAATTGAAGACAAGATAGAAGTAAAAGAATCGTATTTCATTTTGTTCGCAGAGTACGAAATTCCGCTTAGACTTGGTTTTGTTTAAAAGCCGCACTTAAACCAATATTGGAGAAGTGTAACTGCTGTAACCCTTTGCACATAATATTATATTTAGGTTTATGAGATTCAAGATTGTCTGGTGCATCTGCTGGTGCGAGAAAGTGGGTAAATTCAGTTGAGATCTCGGCAGACAAATGCAACGTCAACAGCTACCGAGCCGAGAAAAGGAAGGAATAAAGAAAGAACTGAAGAATAAAATCGATAAAGAAAGCCTTACGGAGAAAACACCAGAGAAAGTACATAAATATCTAAAACTCCCTTTTTCAGGGAACTTGAAGTTCAGTTTTCAGTTTTAAAACATTCTTCTCGTCATATTTAAATTTGCCGTTCGAAAACGGGTAACCAAGTTTCGTATAGCAGTTTGTTTTTTATTTAAATGATCTTCGCTTGGATAAGAGCTTTGATTATTGTTCGAATTGAAATGGAATTATGAATGTGCTCTTTTGACTTTCCTATTAGGTTCACAAGATAAAAATTTGTGTCAAAAGTCGAACACAAATAGGAGTGGAGCATTTATGGTCAGATTGTGAGACTTTTAAAAAGCCCTGACCTAGCGTATTATAAAGAATAGAAAAAGTTCAATTTTTTGTTTGCTTTTGAGTTAATCTTTGTGCACCTGGCTCTTTTAAACGACAACAACTACTCAAACATTTTATGAGTGTGAACGTTTTCTGACTTCGGAGAAGCTGAGTATAGCAGTAGTAGCAGATATTCTCACTCCAATTCCTTCACCACCTGGTCGGAAAAACTATTAAGTCTATATACTGTAATAGTTCTAGCCATAAATGTCGGAGAGAATCTTTTTGAAGGAAGAAGTGAGTCTCAAATTTAATTTATATACTTCATGAAGTAAGTTCTGCGACTTTTGTTAAGCCATTGTTCTAGTAAATCTACAGTTTGCGTTTCTACCACACTGTTAAGGAAAAGAGTTTCTAGATCAAAGGACAAGGTAGGTAGTAGTAGTCTTTTCATAAACATCTTAACCTTAAAAGTGGAGCATAAAATGTTTTTGAAGAGTGAAGTATTGTAGTTTAAGGTACCTTTATGTTCTTCTTGAAATCGAACCCCTTCGCTCTTTTTCCCACCTCCTCCTGGAGCTCCTGTCGAATTCCCTGTTTTCATATCTTTAGTACTAATATCGGACTCTTCAATTCCCATCGCTTTCATTTGTTGAGCTCTCTTTTCCTGAGCTGACAGAAAGGCCCTAGGATCTGACAGCGCGTCCATGAAATCTATACAACAAAGTTCCATGCAAGAAAGTTACAAAAAGGTACGCCTACTGATTGTATTTATAGGTTCTACTATACAGATTATTCATACTTAGTTCACAATACTATGACACAAAAAACATTACTTGTAATATAAATACAGGTTTTAGTTCACACCAAAAAATGTATCAAAATTTCACTGTTTACGATGTATGCTAATGAGGAGATTGTTTTAAGCTACAAGTGAATTGAGTATAATAAGATATGAACTCTGTGTATCTTTCAAAGATGTCATCTCCAGATTCGAAATATATTCTCAAGTTCTGAATAACAAAAGGTTGGAGAAAAGGAAAATACATTATGCTCACTAAGCACGTTTACACATACCTCCGAATCCGTCAGGGACATAGATTTTAAGCTCGATATTGCAAAATAACATTGGCAACGACATAGGAAAGTTTGCTTCGGTTCTCAGTGAGATATGCCGATAGCCACCTTGAAGACCGTCAAGTGGAAGAATTCTTTGGCCAAGCAATTTTCCGTTTTCATCGTACACACCAAAGCGTAAAACTGCAAGATCTGGAAGAACTACCTGAATCGTAAATACAAAATTCGTATTCTTATCAAAGTACTTATACCCTTTCTTCATATGCAAGATTACTGTCCAACTCTTTAAAAAATCCCAATATATTAATGACGTGCGGTAGAAATATTGTTATACAATTACATATATAATACTGAAATATTGACCTTTCGGAAGAGGAACGGATCTTCATTGTATACCGGATTCAGACCGTTGGCTGGGATCATTCGTGTCTTGAATTCCTTTCTGATTGTGTCTGTAGGTAGACCATACATATCCACTTCAACGTACGTGCCCACCTTCTTGTCTGACAAGAACTGCCCTGCAATCACCTACCAAGCAAACCGAAAAGAAACTTTTGCAATCGTTTACATTGCTTGTCTAAACCAAACTTTTCCTTTCCGTATCTGATTAGGCAGTCGCTTGCTGGGGCAAAGTAGTATATCAAAGCGGTTACTTCTATTTCAACATCTAAATGAACCTATAATATTACAATCTATGTGGAACTGTAAATATTGAGCTCCATGATAAAGTGCAACCACAACGAATGCCCAGTCAACCTTATTTAAATGCCTTAATTCAGTTGTAAGTACAACCCATACATATAGAGTCCTAAACATATGCATGCAATTTTTATATGCATAAAATGTCTCATATATGAGATTTCAAAAAGTTTAAAATTACTTGAACAGAGCACTGAGCTGCGATAACTCCATCGACAGGAGACTCGGCAAACGGATCGAAATTTCTGTCGGGTCTTCTCATGAAATCTGGTTTCAAAAGATAACCGCAGTTGCCATTATACTCGAATTTCCCTTGATTGAGCTGCATCGGCAAATCTGGGGTTTGAAAGTTCAATGAAACCATTTGGCATCCAGCATTCCAAAAGATCTAAAAAGGCAATAATCCAAAGTCATCAACATCAAAAAGGACAATCAACATTTGTACAGATAAAATTATTTGTCAAGTTAAAGCTTATAATTTGATCATCTTTCAAAATGATTTGTAATTCCTTTAAAGATCCCAGTATGGAATTCAAAACCATAATATCATAATGGCTAAAATTTCAACTCGTTACTTCATAGTTATAATTTGTAAACTCAGAATAAGGATATCTAATGCAATTATTATAGTAGTCAGGCTGAATTGACATGTAACAATAGGACAAGTTTGCTGTACTTGAAAGTTAGACTTCTAGATTGACAAATAATAACGAGTAATGAATTTCTCACTTGAGGCATGTAATTAGAAGAGTCTGCTCTGGTTCCTTTGGGATAAATGCGACTCATTTGACGCTTGTTGTAGTTTACAAACTCGATAGCTTGAGTTTTCAAGTAACCCAATCCAGCCGTTTCAGCAAATGATGACATGTTATGGTGAATGTTTTTCTCTGTCAAATACAATTAGAAAAGTGAGTCTCATCCTTTCTGGAAGGCAAAGCAAGGCAAGCAAAATAATCAAGTTAGAGCCAATTTATACTATGTACACTTCTATTGCATATTCATACAAAAACTTAATTATACGGGTTATTCATGCATATTCGTTACGAATCTTATTTGTCAATTTGTCATACGGACTTATTATGTGTTCCTACAAAAGGAAATCTGTTTGCACAACTTTAGTCATAGTAATATACTATGGAAAACTTCACCTGTATTTATTGTGCACGCGTGTGTATTAAATTTCTGCAAACATTCTTTTACTCAAGTACATTTTTTCAAGCATGCAACCAAGCTTTTTCAATCATAAAATATACTGTTGGAGTTTTCCGTGAAAAAGAGACAAGAAGACAAACTTTTGGCTTACTGTCTGCGGGTTCGAATCCCTGAAATTTGATCGGCTGGGCGTAATTAATCATCGACGAAAGCCAAGGGTGAACATTTAGTGTCGAGCCAGTATACTGTGTAGCAGTAGGTACGTCTGGTCCCTGGACCGATACTTCCTCCTGTCAGCAAGAACACATCCATAAAATATATTACTTTGAACCGGAGAATTGGGTCAGCCAACTCGGCTCTTTGCAAGCTTTACCGCTAGAAAAGAAAGTTGAGAAAATGATGTTCAAACGATACTATATAGCCGCATTGGACCATCTTACTAGAAATCTACAAGATAAGAACTTCATTTCATTACAGTTGCATTCCAACTCTTTGTAGGAACTATCCCCCATCACACAATTGCACACGACCTATTACTGCACTGTTGAGCCAATTATGAATACAGAGCAAAGCATACGGAGGACGTAAACTTAAATGATAATACACATAATCGTAAATATCCCGATTACTCCGAGTCTTGCACAACCAGAGACTTTGCTTAAGGATAAGTTGCTGCTAATATCTTTCAAAGAGTAATAGAGAATTGCTAGCCTGACCCAGATACGTATGCATGTAGGTACCACTAATGTTTAAATGATTCTTTCACGATATACCTATACAGGTGAATAATATCAGTTTGAAAGTTTAAAATTGAAATACAAAAGAATTTTCACCTTGTAAGTGAACTAACGAACTTGTAAGTGTAACTAAGAATAGGTATAATGTAAAAATGCTGACAATCTATATTGTAATATACTTTATAGTTGATATAAGTTTCTTCGACAGACACATGTAATAATATCGGTGGAAGCAGTAAAGTGCCCATTATGTGTCTGTATACTGTACCTATAGGCTTAGGCATATTCTACTTATATTTTTATACTTTGATATATACTGCTAGAGAGTGTAGGGTAATGTTTTATATGCGTTACATGATTTCCGAAGTTTCTTTACTAACGATATAATGGAAAATTAACCTTTTTTTCTTCTGGCGGTCCTGCATCAGCCGCAGATGCGTCTTCTTTTGGCTCGTCGTCTGTCAACACAAACTGACCCTTTAGAAAAAGTTCCAGCTCCTGTTTTTCAACTTCGGGTTTCAGTCGTTTGTTCTTTATAAGGATTTTCCGCTTTAGCTGAGCTGGAGGAGGAAGCGGAGCTCCTGGGTCCAACTAAAGCGAAAATCGATTGGTAAAAGAAACATAAATAGTGTCTTTAAACATTTCAAAAGTAATGGATTTCCTCTCATCATGTTTACCTACAACTCTGATCAAACTGTGTAAATGTCTGTTCACTTTTCCCTTACTTAACTACACCACACACATGTCTTCTTATCTTCACATACATATAAGAAAATATCTCAGCCCAGCTTGAAGTTTCAATTTAATTCAATTTAAATTCCACTGTCTTTAGATACGACACGTCCCTACCATTGTAAGTATAACAAAACTCCAATCTTGTGCATTAAAGAAAAAGTAAGTGCAAGAAAGCACTGCCCATATTTGTAGCAACTTTCAAGGTTTTTGTGGAGAAAGCACAGTAATATGTTTGCGCAGCCTACATATATATATACACAGTAACATTTAATCTGGATAATAGTAAAAGAAGTGTGTGTGTGTCTTGCTATAAAGAAAAGAGAATCTAATCTAAACGAAACCATGCTTTTCTTTTCCCTAAGGTTGCACTAATAGTAAAAATATATAAGCTGTGAGTTGAAGAAAGAAAAATGAAAAAACGCTTACAGGCCATTCTGGTAGAGGCTCCTTGAGTAGAAGGTCTCCTAAAATCTCATCACAATATTTGGCCAGTTTGTACTGCTGAGCTTTACAGCAATGGTTCTCAAAAGAGAGGATGACTGGGTAGTCGGAGGTAACAAAGGCTGTGTCTCGAATCGCATGGATTACATCCTGAGCATCAACAAACAAGCAACCATTCAAGACATGACTTCTTTAACACTCAACAATTCAACGTATTTCATCCGAATACAACGCTTAATGTAAAATTGAATCAGGTCAGTTCAACCATCAACGTTAATAGCATTCACCTCGTCGTGTACCCCGTCGCATCAACTTCCTATTAGCTATACCTACCTACCAAATTCTTGATCAATATAAAGTCTACCGTACAAGAAAGACCGTAGAAGAGGTGTTATACGGAATTACTGGATTACTGCTATGATAATGCATTCCTTGCATACACTTTGTCGTTTATACGCCAACTCGTCGTCGTAATGGTAATGCTACTTCAATTTTTCCTTACGACTGTTTTTCAACTTTCCCCATCATTGTTTGCGGTAATTTCACTGGCTTTCTGTGACAAAGAATAATTTAGCACTGTGTACTAAAGGAGAACTGCAGATACCTAAATACTAATAGTTATTACAGTACTACTAGGATTATACTCTATGTTCTACTTTCACCATACACTCTCTTTTACACAGACATTGTCAAATTGTTGTATTCGCGTTCGCGTTCTCAGAATCCTCGGACATTGACACAATGTCTCTGCTTTCTACAGTTTCACACTGATTCTATTTCAAAACACGTAGCAACAAATTTTGGTTCGTGTAAAATATGTTGAACCACGAATGTTACTTTCTGATTACTAATTAATCAATATTTTAATTAGCAGCAATTTGTTAACTCTCAATACTTGCCACTGGCACAGTTATAACTACATTATACAATTTTATGACAGATTATACACATTTCCCAGCATTCTAATTGCAAATTGAATTTAACACACACGGTCTCTGCTACATGACAAATTACTTCATCTCGCCAGCAATTCTGTGTGTCATTATGATATAGATTTTACCACAATGGAATCTAGCAGTCGAAAATGTTCTAACCTGGCCTTGGAATCGTTATTGAATTTGACATGATGATACTTTACTGTATAAGAATCTGATTTATCTGAAACTGCAGTACAAGGAATCTGTCCTTTGGTATATATTATAACTTTTAAGTATCAGTACACTGATGCTGACGCACACAACTTCTGTTATTGCCTTGAATGTTGAGAGATCTGAATCTTAAAGTGGACAAAAAATATCATGGACCTTAATGTGTAAGGGTAGATGTATAAATAGGCAGAGGAGTTCCATTAGCTGAAGAACCTTTTGCAGAACTCTAAAAGGGAGGAGAGAAAGTAAAAGTAGAGTTTCTCTCTTCTGGAGTATCTGGAGTGATGGAACGATGAAAGTGGCTGATACAGTTTAAATTTCAAATTTCTACACTGACTGTGACATAGACGAATTATCACTCGCCTTTTCCATGTATCCAATCCTTTCAGGTCTTAAGCCTACTTGGGAAGCACTTCTCTTTCCCATTAAAGGCAAGTCATCATGTTCATGTCATTCCTCCAACTTCCTCTGTACACTTCTTTTATTCAATATGAATTTTTCTAACACGACTATGACTACTCTTCTTGTATAGAAAGGGAAGCGTCCTTTATACGGTACATAACCGCTGTGAATGTTCTGATGGGTGACGTGAGAAGCACATCTTTCTTTCTCTCTTTCTCTCTGTCTTTCTAGACAGCATGCACTGCAGACTAACATGTTATTATACTTAGCTACATGCAGATATTTTGTTAAAACTAATACCCGAATACACATACGTTACATATCTGTTGAGAAAAATGAAAAGGAATGATAAGCACAGCTCAACTCTTAAATCTCTAGTGAATCTATTGATTTTCTTGATTCACTTACGGAATAAAAAGATCTCCTAATTCACTCCGTTCACACAAACATAACTTAAGTGTCTATATTTTTTATCGCCATATTTTACATCTATCTATAAAGGCAGATGTTTCATTCATTCATCCCTATCTTCGAAAGCGAGACTCTTTATTATTAGTAAGGAATTTTGCACCAGGGTTATACAATCATGAAAATACCCGAAGAGAAATTGAAAACTCCTCGTGTTTGTACACTAGATAGTATTAAGGCGAATTTGTTGAACAGGTAAACCTACGTAGTTACTTTAACCGTAAATTAAAACAGTTACATTATCCTGTTTAAACGTAAAACTACCTACGCAATTTAGGTTACTGAAACTGTGGAATAAATAACTACCTAGGTCTATAATTGACTAAACATGAAATTAAGGACATACAGTAACGTACAATGTGTTGAAATTGTAGATAAGAGTGTAAAAAGAGATAATTACAGAAATTTCCTGCTGTCAGGTTTTTATATTTTATGTATAGCTACATCACAACTGTGTGCTATAATGAGATAATGATTCTAGCGACTGTTATTACAGTTTGATTTTGACTAACCTTTCGTTTGTGGCACAATCGGAGGAGTATTGCATTTTAGATGACTCAAGGCTACTATTAAATATGAGTATTTTTCTTGTGTATGGAAAGGAGTTGACAAGAAACTTCCCAGGCTGCTTATCAGATAGTGTTGATGTTGTCTGACTGAGTTCGTTTCTATTCTCAAGGTTCAAAACTAAGTAGCTGGCATTAACAGACGAACGAGCGACTTTCTTATACTTTCCAAACTATGGCTCCTTCAGTTTTCTCATAAAAATGTCATAGGACCGCGATGGGATTTAACGACTTGATATATATACTTATAGGTACGAGTTCCTGACTAAAATGTCAGAGGAGCCAAATAAATTTTGGGTTGCAAGTAACTACCTACATTATGTGTGGAGCCCTGGTACTATCAAACTATGAAGACTAAAAGACTCCCTCTCACTGAACTCAAAAGATTCACATACATTTTACTTCATACATTTATACGTTCTATTTATTCCACAAGGTATTTCTAGTAGAGTATGTAATGTAATATTTGATGGTTTAGGAAATTCATACATATTCAAGTTTGAAGTGCATTTACAGAAGTTTCATTTATTTATCCATTCCACAGGACTCATACCTTTCATTTTACGTATTACACACAGGATCTTATTCACTTAGGTAAGTACACATAATATGTAAGGATAATGTGCTTGTCGTAGCAATATCAGTAGGCTACTGGGAATCATAGTTTAGCTATTACGTAACCTTGTTCGTTAAATAAATTTTCAATTTTGAATAGAAAGTTAATACAGATGGGTACATTGTAGGTATAACTCACGACATTGCATTGATTGAACGTATGATTTGAATAAACTGATCTGACAAATCTACAAATTTACATGCAAATAATTGGATTTGCCACAGTTACGTTCAAAATACCAATAATCGTAATGTAATACTGACCTTAAATAAAATATCGGTGCACATGGCCTTTCCGTGTGTAATGATAGCTGAAAAAATAAATCACAAATCAAATTTATTTTTATTCTTATCATCCCTGGATGAGGGAATTCATTGCGGCTAAAATGACCACATTCCTACTTAGCTATTGTTAACAATGCCATTAGTTCATAATGTTATTACAATAAGCAATAGAAAAGAAACGAGTAACGAAATGTATAGATAATAGATAGGTATTTCATACACAACAGACAACAGAACAGACGCTGATATTTAGGGGTAAGTTGAGAATCTCGTGAATGAATTTACTTACGCTCTTCATCATTATCCCTTCCGTCCCAACAGTCAAGCTCAACGCACCTAGATTGGCAAAAAATATTATTATTAGTTTGGCAAGTAAGAAATCATTACAGCGAAGCGCGTACAGAAACAAAGTGAAGTAAAGTAATTCACCATCATTAAATTCCCCACTTCCTTTACTACATAAAATTATTATCTCTCTCGGCTAAAATCGGTTTGACTTTCCGTTATGCAACCTAGGCATCCAAGGTCTTGCTGTCTTAGTCATGTCTTTAGTTGAAAAAGAGCAAAGGCTCACTACTAAAATCAAGATACGGGTTTATGTCCGTTGGCATCATAAAAGGCAGACATTTGTCAGTGATGTGAAACCGTAGTTCGGATATAGATCTAACGTCAATAAATGAAGGTTGTATAATAACCCTGCATTTGTCAAGAGAGCATACTATAAAAGAACTTATGATCTACTAAATGAAAATAACATTCTCCTTGCTACTGATTACAAATTACGCTTACACTCGTTAAAAATTTAGGAACATACATCAGTAGAAAAAAATTGCAGTGTGAACTCTTCTTGAATTCAATTTCTGTAATTGCATTTAAACTTCTCATTTAGGAATTTGTCAGTAATATTGGATTTACTGTGTAAAATTGTATGGAGCTGTTAAAATAGCATTCTAGGATGATGATGGTATTAAGTGCTTGAGGCAAGCGGAGCGGCTTTATGCCATGCGATAGCATTGACTATCGAAACATTGTAAAGAGTTTTTGGGGAAAGTGAATTAAGGAGAGTAAAAAGATTTTGTGCAAAAGAAGACTTACCGACAGCCAGCGAGAAGAGTTTGTCGGTACATCTCAACTGAAGATTTACCTCCGAACTGTCTGCCAGACAAGTACGTATTATGTGAAGAGTTTATGTAGTAGTGAGACAAAGGTTGGTCCATTTCCATGTAAATGTCTAGTCTATCAAGAAACACTGGAGCATTTTCATCTGACATAAGGTATCTAATCAGTCCTTCTTTGCTTAAACCTTTCTGTTGAATTAGTTCTTCACTCGGCTCATAATTCTGAATTATCTCAAACGCTCTTTTCTCATTGTAAAGTGGATACAAGATTTCGTTCAGTCGAGGATCTCGCTGCTTCTCATTCAGAAAGTAGATAAATTGTGATATTGTAATAAACTCTGCTTTCCCGTTTGTACTGTGGACAAAAATTACAAGATCAGATATGTGAAAAATAAACTATCACTATTTTAATCAGCCTTGCCTTACATAATTTTCTGTGCAATATTTAATATTTTATTCATATAAAATACAGATAGAAACTGACACTGTTTGTGAATACTGAATCGCATGACTCTTTGGGCTTCTCTCGTAATTAATTGGTATTTGAAACTTGAAAAGTGAAAGATTTTCTGATAAAATTAAAGTAATTATAATTAATTAGGTAATTTTTGTTCTTAATATTTTACTTTTCTCAAGTTTATTAGCAACTACAACCTATAATTTACAGTTATTAACAAATCTGAATCGGAAATGAAAAATTTAATAGGCATAGGTATAATAACAGTTTCGAATAATATGACTCAAAGAAAGTCTTGAGAAGTCTTCTCGATTGCCATTTTTTGATTTTTTCCCAGTAGTCTATAGTATGTAGTGCAGTAGCAATTTGTTACGGTACCTAATTTGATATTTATATTTTCCTGTTGAACTTTCTTTGCATTGAACACTCATGTCATGACTTAAAAGTTTGTTTTTATGTCACAACCTATAGTAAGGAAAATAACTTTTGAATAAAACTCACATGGACTGAAAAAGCTCCTCGATGTCATTCCGAGGACAGATCTTATGGTACAAGGTAACGAATTTCTCGAAAGTAAAGTCGGCAGGCTCAATCACATCGTTCTAAGCGCATAGGAAAAAACAGCAGTATATTTATAAATGAGACACATAAATTTCGACTAGGAAGTGATAGATCACACAGACATTGTATCAGATAAAGTACAGACAGAGTGATCGAGTATTGCATCGATTTTTGCAATATTGCTCTCAACAACCAAAATCTAGACAATTTTCACCAATGTTTTATATCCAGTACATAGAAAAAGGACGTGGTTAGATAGAATATGTAGTACCACTTATGATGCAAAGATATTACAATATATTACCCTACAAAGTTGAGTAAGTATCACTATAGTTGTTGCATTATTATAATTTACCTAAAAGAGGCATTCCTATACATTGCATACATACAATATATTAACACATACGCAAATCTCAACACAAATGCATCTCATTATATTATACTGTAAAATAAACATTTGTGTTCTTCTAATAGTAATCTGTTTATCACTATATGTAAAAAGTAATTTTAATTCTTTAGATTTTGTACATTCTATTAAATGAGTAAAAGTTAAAAATAAGAAGTTTATGAATGTTGAAAAGGATTCATGGAGTTATTAAAGATCTTTTCCCAAATTGTGTTCATATTTTGCTAATACTACTAGCAATTCAGTATACCGGGTTATTCGGGTTATATATCATATCATTTTCTTTTCATATTTGATTCTAAATATTGTGAACTCGTTAATAGTTTAGTTTAGTTAACAAATAGAAGAATGAAAAAATTTCACTAACACGATATAAAATGGATTCCAATGGTTGTTGTAGTTCTTAAGTTAAATATGGGGTAGTTTATACATATACACAAGGGATTCAATATATTATATTTATTCCGGATGTGTCGCAAGTAGACCATCAATAACCTTTACGGTAATAGAAAATAGTGTGCATGTAAATTGTTCACGCACACACAGGCATTGGGTTTACTACCTGGAAGAATAGCATCTTATTCTCAGTTGGGGATCGTTAGATTATTTACCTGACACTACATGCGAAAAAAGTTAAGCTTTCACTTACTTTCTCACTAGCGAGCTCCAACTCTGATAAGCACTGATACACAAACTTTTCCGTCTTTCCTGAAGCAAATGTTCGAGCGATGACTTTGACTGGAACTTTTCCATTCACGTCGGTTAAGAAACCTAACCGCATCCAACTGAAAACGTTACATACAGATGAGTATAACAATGCTTCGCAATCATCTTCTTATTCGAGGCACAACTGTGGAAATTTCCCAGTACGAATAACAGACTGGTCTATATACTTAATGCTTTACTAAATCCACCAATCTTTTTTACATTGATTGCAATAATACACTATCTACACAAGCTCTATAAATACATTCTTAACTTTACATCGAAGCAGACTCAGATTAGTCAAGCAAATAAAATACATTGAAGCACAAATATACAACGCAAAAATTATAATACTGATTTTGATGTAAATACAGTATGTATAGTAATACTTTAAAATGCAATATAAAGCGGAAAATAAAACTGGTCAAGCGATTAACTACAGGATGTCCATTTTATGTCTATATGATTTCGTTTAGCGATTACTCCTATACGTCCCAATGAATGTATCTGATGTGACACATGAAATTGAAGGTATGATTCTGAAGTTTTGTATTATTGGTATAATGCAATTAAGGCATTTTAATTATCTCCTAGTTAGGATGAAGATGAGAGCAGTGTCTAAAATAAGAAGCAGAAACGAATGATTGTCATTTTCTCAAATCATTTTGCAATGGATTGATTATAAAATTAACACGCGATATAATTACGATAATATTGCTAATTAAGAATAATATCTATGGTCTAGTAAACTAGTTGGATTAGTATAGGTATCATTGTTTATGTACCTTTTTTATGAAGAGTATACGTATATAGATACTACTAACGTAAGTAGGTTCGGTTTTATCAATCACGTTTCGATATATCGTTTAGTTTGTGTGGATTGGAGACAACCATGAATCTGAAGCAATTTATGATACTTTCTATCTCGTATTGTAGGCCGTGATCGAATACTACTTAACAATGTAAAAATCAACACGTTAAAACAAAAAATATTATGATAGTATGAGTTCTACGTGGCATTGCTCACATGCCTATGTCTATTCACAATCAAATGTGCATACAGCTCCGTAATGTGAATTTGGGCATACTTTTACAATTTGTAAATATATATATATATATATATATAGCTACTGTATTAGTATATAGCCTATCGGAGTAATCACGTCTATTACAAACCACAATCAGTATCTGTGTACATTGTGCAGGCATCTGTATTGCATTAATATTTTCTATATCTTCATTACTTAATAAGTCTAACAGGAAAGCAACTGGATTTGTTACTCGTGGCTGGCAACATTAGGTAAAAAATGTATTACTATACGTAGTAATCTTTATCCATTTCATTTGTTTGTGTATGTTTAGTGACAAATTAGTAATGCACTACTACCATTGCCGAGTAAGATGCAGGTTACCAAAAAGAACGAAAAATTTGTTTCACTCTGGTTAGCACATTATTTACCGCTAACCGGTTGTTCCTGTCATTACATGATAATTACAATATTAAAAGCAAATGTAGCTGAATGTATCTATAATATAAACAGAGCATAATTATATGGGTAGATGACTGCAATCTATCTGAACTGAAATAATTATGAAGTGCATGCATTATTCATTTCGTTCAAAATTCATTCTCTGTTTCAGAGTCGGGCTTTCACCTCCATTCACTGTCATGTGCACTTTACTTTACACAATACATTAAGTTCGCCAGTGCATTTGAGTTTGCGGAACGAAATCCAAAGCTTAATGATTCAAACCAGTTCCATTCATTTAACAAATTACTTGGTATGTATGTACTTGCCAAAATGAGGTTGAAAAGGTTGCTTTAAAGGAAACAAACAACAGGGAATGCTATAAATTATCAAATGAGTAAACGCAAAGGATTGAATTTGCATCCAAAACCACGATCTAGGTATATGAACTAGGTAATTGTGTATCATCTAACAAAGAAAAATTTTGCAGCTAGTAGGCAACAGCTTTAACATGGCTTTGAAAGCAATGCATATTTTACTTAGCGCAACAAACGAAATGACCTGAATAAATCATTCATTTTTTAAATTTTACTGCTACAACCCAATTAGGTATCTCCCTGCAAACGGCATTCATTTTTAATCAAACTTACTGCTTCATGAGATTGGTACTGGGACACACATTATTCATCTTGTTATTATGAGTTAGAGAACGCAAGCCGGCTTGCCATGCCTAAAATGCAACAAATTGATCATAAAATGAAAAAAAGTAAAATCATTTAGCTCAACGAATTTGTAATAAACTTAAATATTTCTTATATTTATTTTTCAACACACTTTCGAAATCCATTCCTTAAGTTCACATTACACAACACTGTTAGAAACTCATTACTACTCATTAGTCATGCTTATAATCGTGCTCGAAGACTTAACCATTTAAAATCAATGCATTCAAATTAGTCAAGTAAATAAGTACTATTGAACATTGCATGCATGAACGTAGGTTGCTATTCCTCTGTGTAATTAATTGTAATATGAGAAAGTAGTTGTAGTTACTTTGGGTTTTAGTTTAGTATTGTACATACAGACCAGTAGTGGGGCTGAAACAATTTGCGTAAAACATAGCAATAAATCTTTTCACTTTCTTAATTTATAACTTTAGCAAGTAAGGCATTTTAATATCAATTTCTTTGTACAACTTTGTCTTTCCGATCAAAATGTCAAGTCATATCTGTACAATCCAAAGTTTTTCAATTCAAAAGCAACATGAGCTGTGGCATAAAACAGTAAAACCTAGGCAGATAATATAAAAATGAAAGAGAAGCATACAGGATGTTTATCACACAAGAGATAAAATCAAGAGCGTTACCTAGCCGTGTTTTTACAGTATGCACAGTAAACTTCTTGTAATTGACGCAATTTTCGCCACCAACTAATTAACTACTTCCTAAAGTGTCTGAACATTGTTTGTACGCTAGCTCTTACACACAAGCGAGAAAAACCTGTTAAACCCTTTCCTTTAGATATCATTCCACAATGCGTAATGTTTGTTATCGGAGAAGTTTTTCGCAGAAGTATGATTACTTGTAGCAGTGTATGATTTATAGCATCAACACTTTTTATATTTGCGTAGGTACCAGCATAGTCTTTATAATGGCTAGAAATTTATCACGAATGTTTTTCATGGTATTTCTCTATGTTATCTTGCTTTGTTAGTGAAAAGAAAACTACAGTCTAAATAAATAAAAATCGATTGAAACACACTTGAAGTAAAAGAAATAGCATGACATCAAATCAACTAGGTAAATATGAATGTACATTAGCTGTTTTATTAAAATTCGCACGCACATGCATGTAAAATCGTCATAAATAGTATGTAATATATATGAAAGTAAAAAATTAGCACCATGAGGCAAGTAAATTGCAGATAGAATTATTTTATCGGTATTATCGGCTGTCTCTGCATAATAGCATATTGACGCGGCTGGCAATCAAAACGCAATCATGCACAAAAAACATTAATACCGGCTCAAACGACTTACTGCTTTTTGAGACAGGTCATCGGACAGATATTGTTGGCTTTCACATTGTGAGTAATTCCTCTAACTCCTTCTAACCAGGCCTGCGTGTATAATATAAGCAGATACATTTTTACAACATATGAATAAAATATTTCCTTATGTTCTCCCCTATAAATTAATTTTAACACTTTCTCATCAACTTCCCTTACAACTCATTCGTATAGTATCTGTACAATATCATACCAATAAAAATGCTAACTTCCTAAAATTATATTGCAATACGTAAACAATAAAATTCACTCGTTATTATTTTACACCCTGGATGTGTTTGTAATAACAGTAAAAGTAAATGCATAAACGGAGAAGACAACTTAACAAATAGTTCTATAAAATCTCTGTCTATTCCAAAACTAAAACGTATCCATACAATATGGAGAAAAAGACCAAACCGCGGTGTGGACAACGTTTCATGTGATGTATAGATGGATATAACTATAATACTATTTCAGGACAGTAAATTATATTTGCGATACAGAGAGAATTGCATGGAAATGTCACACCACTATATATACTAACTTATATCATTACAAAACTGTATTTTTGTAATGCTTATATACATTGTATGGTTATGTTTCGTACGCAGGTTTACTTTGGACTACCGTATAGATCTGGGATATACTCGACTTTATTTAATGAAGTAAATTGAAAACAGTCTGGAAGTCAGTCGACTATGTTAAGTAAATTACGTAACTAGTTCAGTTCGGTTGAATTCTGTTGCGTGCATAAATTGCATTACATTTCCTACACTGTGTGGTATTTGGTGTAATACCTTATACCGACAACGCTGCAACATTATTTCGCAAGTTTTGTTCGTTTCGTTACCACTTAAACAAAGCCGTCATGGAAAATTCAATTACTGGCAATGTCAATGCGGCATTTTAACAAAAGCAAATAAGTGAGTGTACTAGATTAATCTTCGGAAGTGCTATCGTGTCTAGTGGCCTGCTGAATAACACAGCTCTGCTATTCTATTAACGCAATATAAAATACCATCTTCACAATATCTATCCGCAAGTAAATAATTCCAGTCTTACGCGAATACCACTACCTATTGTGTGTATTGCATTGCAGTTGTACCTTTAAAACTGTTCCACCACTGTTAAACAGAAAAGTGGACTGAAGGCAATGCAAAGTGTGTCGGAAGAAAAGATTCGTTGCTCTACATAACGCAGATAAAATCTGTAGGCACGTGTACTACAACTACAACAGATCTAACTTGTACTGTGAGAGTACTTTTTGTTGTACAGAATTGTTCAGAATTCCTTTAACATAGCGGATTTTTACTCGTCGATACAATTTACGAAATGTGACGATTCTAAATGTATTCCAACTGCAAATAAAAATGATTTATTACATGTTATATGCATTCAGATCTCATAATTTCCTATTACTGTGAAGTTGAAATGAAAAGATTCTCTAAATCAGTTAGGTACAGGTTAATACTATTGTGTAATCAAATCCCGTGTTATAATGTTCCGTTTCATGTACTGCATAAAAATTAATTGTTTAAATTATAAGTCTCAAAATACAGTTTAATGATTATGTTTTTATTATAATATTAAAGTATATGTAGATCATCCTCAGATGCTGGCATTTGTAGAGAAAAATTGGTTAAAATTTTTCTATATACTTCAATATGCAAAGGATTGTTTCTGTTGTATGCGCACTGTTCAGTAAATTAAATGTCAACATCATGTGGATATCGAAAATGAGCGTAATTACAGTAATTAGATTTTGGGGAAGCGGAAACTACTATGAGATCGTTTAATAACAATATAATCTTTATCATAGCTTGATACATTTCGTAATGGGTTAAAAGGAAAATTACGGTCGGGGAAATGATATTGACACACTTTCGAGTTCCTGGATGGATGATGAAATGTCTATAGCATTATGATGATCGATATCATGTAGACGATGTAGACTATAATACAATGACTGTATTTAGCCTGTAATGCATTAAGAAAATAATAATAAATATTACTACTTTGTATCGCATGTTCCTAAAGTTTTTTGTATTTAAGTACATTGTAACATGTAGAATATGTACACTTGCTAATTACTTGTTTATTATACAGATATGTACACATACTAATTGATACTGCATGTGTAGTACACAAACCCATTTTATCTCATACACTACAACAACACTTTGTTCTATCATAATATTAAGGCAAGAACACTTTTACAATGCAATCGAAGGAGAATTTTGTAGAAGTCTATAATGTAGCTTGCAGCTTTACCTTGTACATAACTTATTGTAAATGTTGGTAGGTTGAGACTGTTACTGTGTTGTGATGACATATAAACCTACTAGTACTATTGTATTTATTTATTACCTAATTTGTATTTCAAGACTACAATATATGCATGAAGATGTGGAAATTTGTCGGTAAAAGTAAAATGTATTAGCACAGGTACAGTATTAAATAGAATCTCTTAAGAGAACACCAGTCCATAGGGTAGTGGCGTAGTAGTACCTAACAGTATACTTAAATTGTTTCATCACACGATGACGAGATGAAGGTACCTTTGTACCTTTTCACTGCAGTAATAGTTTAGAGTGTAAATCTATAGTATTGAAAAAAGTTTGGATGTACCTTAGCAGTATCGGCATCGGAAAACACAATATGGAGATAATTGATGTCGACCAGGCCTGTACCACTGCAAACGGTTATAGATTTGTCGTCCAGATTCTCTCCATGTTTAGAGGCCAACTGACTGTACAGTCTTGCATCCTTTACAAAAACGAAATAAAAACGGATGTCATGTCACAGTTAAATTTTTTTTACATTCTAGACACAGTTCATGTACCTCTATATTGCATCTGTACACACGTTACATTCATTTAAAGTACATAAGATTGTACCACTCTCTTTATCTCTGTCTCTCTTTTATTACAAAATATTCTGCAACCAATAAGTTAGAGTGGCTTTCCTCGTCGGATATATACGCTAACTTGTCTAAGTGCTTTCTATAGGATTCTATTACTTTCGAGAAAGCAAATAGTAAGTAGAGTTTGATAATGCTTACTTAGTGAATATCTCTTTGTATATAACGGATAGCAATGGATGAATATTATACCACATCAAGGGAAATAGTTTCCTCACTTTCTACACAGATTGTTTATAGAAAGTGACGATACAAATTCATCATCGCTTACATGTATAGCTAGTACCTTAACTTACTATTTAGATCGTTACCATACAAAATTACATGTAAAGGGATACATTTCGTTACATTAGACATAATAAGTTCCTGCTTCATTTCCTGCTTTATCTATCCATTCTTCATCCAATCAAATATTACTGCTTTTCACGCTTGAATCTTATATAATATTTGCACAGCACTCTTGTACCATTGTGGATTATTCTACGAACGTGTTGCAAATACATAGGATGAAATTGAACAATATAATATAGCTTGAGAATCATCAACGTTTCCTAACACCGGATCTGGTCTATCCGTTCAATTAAGTAGGTCTGGATGAATTACACACTTCTAGGCAAGATTGACCTTTTTGTTACGTATTTGTAGTTCCCCGTATTCGTTGTTCGTCAGAATTATCTTTTGACCTTATTGGCAAACTGCCTGGCAGAATTTCTGTTAGTTGTATATAGGTCGAATCGATTCCCGGCTTAATAAAGTACCGACAGTAATTATCCTACAATGTTTTTATTCATATCACTATACTGTTCTGACTTTTGTTATTGTTCTTCTATCATCAAAATGCATTCCTGCCTGCTAGAAACTGAAGATTCCACTATAAATGAATTTAATGCATGAATGTACACGCAAAGATAAATTGGTTGCTTTGCTGCAGCTTCTAAACTTTGTAAAAGCAAACTGAAAGCTCATTTACTTATTGTCTACCTCCATCAAATTCATTTCACTTTATTCACCACTTCAGTTATTTGGTGTAGAATGAAATGAGCGGAAGACAGAACGAGTTTTGTTTGATATCGAACACAGGTCACGTTGAATCGTTTTGAATAAGCATACCTTCATTAAGTAGGGATTACTCACTCGCAGCTCACAAACTCACAACTTCAATTTATTAAACTAATGGTAAGGATAAATTTCTGCAAGGAAAGCTGTGTGTTATTGTGTACCTACAAAATCCCTATAAGTGGTAGTGAATCTAATGCATGTTACGTGTCTACCATTAAATTTACATTATGTCTTACGTGGAGAAAGAGAAGATTTGTAGATGTACCTACATTAATTAATTTAAGTACTGTAATGTATTATCTGTAGCTATGTGTTATGGTCATGTATAAGATTGTTGTAAAAGCAATGTGCACAAATTAATTGGATCTAATTTAATAAGGGGTTCGAGTCTTGTCAATCATATCCGATTTCACCAGCGTTTCCTTTCCTCATCAATTAGTTAACTCCTTAATTAACGAATGGAGCTTACTATATGTACTACATAGGAAGTATTTTATATTGCATTCTTAAAATGACAGTAATTTGATTCAAGGCACTAAATACATTGTAATGTCTACTTTTGCACGCAAAAAAGTCAATATTTGGATACAGAATGAAATAGCGTGTCCATAACATATCTAAGCTGATGTACCTACCTAGCTATTAGTACCTGCATGTTTAGGATTTATCTATTTTAAATGAGTTCTGGTATGCCGTCGGTGGTATAGTTCAGTCAATACTACCTTTGCTTCATTACGACCAAGGCTTCTTACCGAATCTGCTTGAAAATGCAATTTTGTAATTCCGGGAAAGCGTAATAAGTATAAGCCTTTTCTGTAGGATATTTTAGTAGTAGAAAGGCATAGATGCAATATAGTCATAACATATTTCAAAATCTTTTATAATAGTATTGTACTCAAATTCTACAGAATGTTGGTCTGGTGTAAATTGGCTAATTAAATGAAATTGTGAGCTTGCTTTTGAAAGTTTAATGAGAACTACTACTCTTCTTGAGCTCTACGCATAATGTTGGTCACACCGTGAGATTGTAAGTTGTAAGTAAAGACGACGGGAGATTGTATTACAGGTTTTACTTTACAGTTGGAAGTTGTCTTACTTTTGGTACTCCTCCTGCTCGGATGTCGTTCACTTGACAAAGCTCCAGTACATCTCCTTCCTATTTAAACAAGACGCACATATAGCAGAAAGGTTTAATTAAATGTCATCAATCAAGCTTTCTACTTGTTTAACTAAATTTTACTTTCAGTAAAAAGTATTTCCTAGGGAGAGAGTAAGTGCTAGAAAAACTTTTGCCGTGCAGAGGTTAAAGGTGATGAGAAGATCCTATAGCGGCAGAATTGCTGTGTATTCTATTGCATGTCATCTTTGCCCTAGCTTAACACGCATCTAGGCTATTATATTGTGAAAAACTTTAGTAAACAATGGAGTGAGTTTATATACACACGCGTAGTACAAAACGCAAACAAAATGTCATACAGAAACGTGAAATAACTAAGATTGAGTCAGGAAATATATAGAAATTGCATGCTAAAACTGAAACCCAGTAAACGAGTAGAAAATTATATTCCTTTGCAAATAGCGTTTAAATTTATGCCATGCATACCTGGAGGTTATAATAAAGCCAATGAAATTGTGTAATTTTACTTTACCCGAGGCTCGCTTTTCCAGTACATGAAGAATCCATATTCGTCTACCCTGAGAAAGCATTCCGGTTCAATTTCTACGGCATCCTTTTCCTGTAGAAATGAAAAATTTGTCATAGCGTCATTTGTCAGGTAAATAACAATTGAGACAAGCAGAAACTGTGGAAATGGAAACTGTGGGCAGATAAACGTAGAAAATGGAGAGCGAAATAGTGCAAGCACACATATTAGTGTTGTGAAAGTTTCTTCGCTTTCAACTGTCAGAACTGCTCTGTATTATCCCAAATTTTTCTCCATTTCACCAACAGTAATGATATCAAAACAATATTTCACGGTTGCACAAAGAGAATGTGATGAATTTACATGGATGAGGATGTGGTGAAAAATATTTTGAGAAAATGGGAGCTCATAATGTAAAATAATATATCATATCTCCTAAAGGTAATTTAGCAGACAGCCTTAAGTGGCTCGTCTGGTTTGGCGTGTGCAAGCACCAGATAAAGCCATGCGATGTAAAACTATCATGAAGTTGCGTTTTTCAAGTGTCTTCAACATAATAGATTCGACTACAGACCAAAGTAAGAGCTCCAAAACTTTCGTATGTATTTACAAGTGTCCAGGGTGTTCGAAAACGCCTTTGTGCGAACTCCAGGTATTTAAAGTAACTGGAAATATTTTACGCAAGGACTAAGGACTGCATTGAATAATACATGTTCCTGGAAAGCATCCGCTAAATAATGCAAGATTGAAGTGTGGTAAAAATATCTGCGAACGTACTTCAGTCCAACGGTCCACGACACACCCTTCAAGTAGTGGCTCTGGAACGGGTATCCTCCAGTTGAACTCAAAATGCTTCGTCATCCTTTCTGTAGGACAGGAACAGCTCCACTTTGACTACTTGGCAGTTGAAGTGTACAAAAGCTAATTTTATTAGCGTTCCAGTCCCAAATTGTCGTCAGTAATTAATGCAGTCATCATTGGCTCCGTGGTCCCTTGACAGCAAGTCACCGCGAGGTTATCATCCAAAAATTCTTGACACGTTCTATATAACATAAATTATAAAAATTAAGCAATGCCATGTCATTTATTATTATATGTCTCATTGTTAATCTAACCATACATTTCGTGTCTATTTTTTATGCATAAATAAGTACCCTATAATAAGTTAGTCGAATCGGGGATAACGGGTAGATAAAAAAATAGTCCGTGTTATTAAAATTCATAGAATGGAAAAGATAATAATATTTATAAGCTTTAAATTCCTGGTAGTTTAGTTTGAATTTCAGAAGTTTCTGGAATTTGGAACTCTCTATTGTCTTTTCACATGAAACGGAACATTGATTTTCCTCCCGAAACGGAGAAATAACTGAAAGCAGAGTGAAAGTTGAAAGTCTGGTTAGCAGAAGTGTTGCATTATACTGCCACATTTAATACATCCACTTTCACATGTTTTATTCGCAGACAGCTAACTGTCAGGATATCGTGAGTGAAAATCCTTGCACCATTCCAACTCTTGACACTAAATGAAATTTCGGTCTCCATTTCCTTCATCTTTAGCATTTAAACGAAATGAGACGCGATTAGAGTGTACATTTTATGGCATTGTTCTCTTTACATAATCCACTTTTGACACAAATGTATGGAAAACGAATTTTCTCTTTTGGAATTTTCAAAATGTTCTGTCTGCTTCTCATGTTGATGACTTTACAAGATCTTATACCGTTAAAAAATACAGAAACGTGAAACGAGATATGCTGCTCCAAGGCAGCAAGCAACCTCTGCATAGATACGTGAGTTAAATTTAATCGATGAGAAGCATTTTTACTTGAATTGTTCTCGCAGCTTTTCTCCTGCCTTATGAATAGAAATTGCCTTCATTTCTTTTACTTGCTTTCTATTAGCATTTCCATTCTACATTGTTTTACCCTCATTCTTTGTCTCAATTTCTACCAGTAGCTGTATGTATTTAGCCGAGAAATGCCTCGTGGTATGGTAAAGTCCTGTCACACAGGCATTGCAACAGTTACGTTTAATTTGGTGACAGACTACTGCAGGTTGACAGGGACATACTGAAAGAAACGAATATTGTAAACTCTCAATTTTATGTATATATATCTAACCTAGATTTCAATTCCTCCTTTCACAATTCCCAGAGACCAACTTTCATTTTTTGCTATATGCTACCTTCAACTTCATTGTGGAGACAGAATCACTCTGTGAATATTTTACAGAGCTACAGTTGGAAGTTGTGTTGCTCCATGCTGAACATTTTTACCAAAAAAGGAAGATAATAATATGGTACTTATTGTAGCTTCACTATAGACAGACAAAATTGAAAGGTTCTATACACACAACACACCAACCACCGAACCAACTCATTCATGTCATGTTGAGAGTTTTAATTGACGGCATGTAATGTGATGCCCGGTATATTTTATATGCCCGTGTGTGTGTGTACTTACAACAGCGGGCAGATAGTAGATAGTCGTGTTGTATTGTAATTGTATGTGTGTGTTCTTGTATAGTTAGTGTACACTCCACTACAATGTAATAAAGTATTGATGAAAAGCCAAAAAAATTTATACACGAGTGAAAGAAAACAAGGAGCATTACGGTGTAGTCAGATAATGCCTTGTGTGAAGTAATTTATAGAATAGCTACTATACAAACATACGAGAATCACCACTCACTGTGATGGAGAATGAAGGAATGCAAATGGATATTTAGTGGAATGGGAACTGTCATGATAAAATTGGCGCAGTTTCACATTGTGGCTTAACAATGTCGCTTTCAAACGAGATATCTCACATACATATCCGACAAATGTCATGCATAACAAAGCATGCCAGACAAATATAACAACATTACCAGATACAAGATACCTACATAATACATACCGTTACATATTACGCAGCTTTTTACATACAAACGGATTTTTGGTCCTAATGTACACTTCTCCTTCTGTGCAGTGTAACACACTTTCACATGTTCTTTATGACAGTTTTGCATGCGATAGTGACCGTATGACTGGTTTGAAAGTTTACTTAGTTTGCAAGTAGTATAAACCGACCTATATACACTTATCTATGCCATAATATTTATAAACTGATGACAAACCTTAAAAAATTAAGGTAGTTATGTATACATTTAGTTATTGCAATAGTTTACTCGAATACTAATTAATTAATTTTTGAATTATTCTGTACTAACATTACGTATTATGTAAAGGTGTAATAAATCTATAATGGCATGATGTATATGTATTCTGGTAAATGATATATAATATCTGGTACGGTATGTTGTGTTATTATAAGTATATACATACATGTATGTATTACACCTGCAAATTACTGGGGGAGAAAGAAAACATGCATAATATTCTTATTAGTGCAGTGGAATATATGAATTTTACATTGAACAGTAATGGTAATTCTAACTTAGGTATTCATGCAGTATTCACTATTAACAATGTTAAAGTTACATGTTTGTACACACCACCAGTTCCGGTGCGGTTTTTGATGCCAACAATTGAAGTGTGAATCGACACGTACAATTAGAATCTACACGAATTGAAACTTACAAAGTATGTCAGCGATAAAGTAATAATATTATTGTTAAGTTCTAAGTGTTGGTTACCATCATTATGTATGTTTTTCATAATGGAAGTTTTCTATTGAAAGTATCGATGCATAAAGTGAGAATCACAATGCAGCATGTAGTTAACATAATCAACAAAGCAAAATTTTATAAGCTATGCCGAATTTTTTGATATTACAAAAATATCACATAAATGGTAAAGTTAGCCTACATCAATTTTGTACTTTTTTAAGTGCCAAAATACAGCATTATCGTAAGAAAAATATGTCATTGTATCACCTGTCTGTTTTATGCAGATGTATTTATTTTGTACCTTGTGCCCATATTCTTACTTACACTTACACGTATTGCTAAGTACAGATACAAAACGTAAGTTCTTTCCATGTTCGTATATTTACGATTTACTGTACAAAATACCAAAAGAAACTTATTGTCAATCGAGAATCTAACGTTTATAATAAAATAAACTGTTTAAATGGCTTAAAAAATAATGATATGGCATTAGTGATTCACATGCTTTCACCTGCCTTATAAAAACGACATAAGTAAAGTAACTGACGAACAACAGACTTTAAGCACAATTTAAGCAATTTTATTTGTTTCACAAAGCCATTTCAAAATTCTCTACACGAAAAAATAGCCCATTCTAGATATTATCCATCTTAATATGAATTCAACAACATCTGCTTTGTACACACAATTATTTTATGTTTACCTGTTTTATGTTTAGCAGTTCTATTTCATAAAGTTTAACTATGTTCTGCTTTGTGTACTTTTCTCGTAGAGAAAAGTGTTAGTGAAATAACGGATGGTCATTCAATTCATGTGAGACACATACACGAAACATGACCTTTCATGTGGCTCGCAAACAAACACCGTAAACTGAAGTTAATGTATAATATAACTGTGTGCAGGTACACTAAATTTTTATTCAAAGTTCAAACGACTTTTGTGAAACAACATCTGTAAGTTATGATTGAGTATGCCCATATTCTTATTATGTCTGGTTTTATTACAATGCTCTACCATGGTTCCTTTGTTCTATTATTTTGACTTGCCTTTGTAAACGAGACTCAGGTAATATTCCCGAGTTTATTCTATTCGGCCTTGTTTTTCCAGTTCTAGTGCAGCTTTAGAACTAGAGCAGTACACTAGAAGTACCTTTAGAATTTCATCAAACAAGTGAAAATAAGTAGAATCTAACAGTTTCAGTAGTAGTAATGCCGTTAGTCCTTTAGGAGCCGAGAAAGCCTAGCATGGATTTAGTTTAGCTCTCTCCCTCTCTCTGTGACTTAAAATGTGTCTACATGAATCTGAGTGTGACATATGTCCATTCTTCATTATGCGAATGCAAAACCAAAGTTTGTCACTTTCGAATCTTTCCAAGAAGTAAACTTCGACGAACTACCATTGAATGTTATACTATTCAATACAACACTAGCAAACTAGGCTAGATTTAATTATTGTACATTGCCTACCTATCCATAAGTAGTAAGTATCTATCTATCATTATAACTTTTTCTGTATGCACCAAAATTTGCAGTAAGATACTTTAATGTAGATAAAATTGTACTACTATAACGAAGGAAGTAGTTAGCAGATATCATCCTCCATAGTTATTTCTTGCATACAATAAATAGAATACTAGTAGTGCTAACGCTGAAATAATATAAGAACGTACGTATAGAGAAATGTGATTCTATTGCAGACGAAAGTGTGATTCTATAGAAGTATAAATGCCAACAAAAGTTTTCAAGTCATGTCACCAGCAGCAATCCAAATCTCAAATCACCAAGCGACTAACTGGTGAGACAAAACAACAAGTAGGCTAAGCTCAGCTCAACTCTCAACTTTACTAAGCAAAATTACAAACTGACTTTGTTTCCACTATTATTACCAACATGCTGGTTGTTTACCTTAGTCCAACTGTGAACAATTAAAACTCTTACTGTTGTTCTTGTTAGGACGCAAGTTGTGCCATTATGCTTACACACCCTGAAGCAGTCTGCAGAAGTCTTAGGCCTAAATACTGCAGATACACATCAACATCCACTTCATATACATTAAAAGTACCAAATTAGGACATCCACTTTTAGTACTGCGCTATTACTTGTATCCCAATCCTCATCTGGTTAGCCTAATGGACAACAAATGAAGATTCATATTCCTATTACGTAGCAAATTTAAGTAACCAGCCAATTTCATTTTCCTAAAATATTTTCCAAACTTAGTTTGCAATTTTTGGCTTTAATTTTCTTCTAATTGTAGTATGGTAGGTATACCTAGCATTAAAATAATGTTATTGACATTTTGGACAGCTAAATATTACACGTGATATGAATGCTCTGTGATATTGTACAGATCCTGGGAGGAATTTCTAGCCTTTATCAATCAATACTGTGCTATTTCTTCAGGTCTTAATAATATTTTTAGTTGAAGTGACAACCTTGATGTTTCTTCAGCTGGTTGTCTGTTTATTATAACAGGCTGAAGTGTACTTATTCGCATAATAGTTTGTTTACTTCCGTTTAGCCAGGGCATCCTTAGAATCGCATGACACATAAAATATATCATTCAGAGACGAGTAGATATTATAATAAGAATAAGGTACTAGGAGAAACCCTATAATATAAGTAGTATTAGGTTTTGATAATGGTAATGGTGCAGTGAAATGTCACCTTGGTGCTTGATCTAATTGGCACGTATTCCTTTCTACGATTTGGCTTCATCCGTAATCTGTACATAACTATAATCCAGTCCAGCAATCTATACGTACCTTACATTGACGTATTAACTCCTATATAGTAGTAGAAGTAGAATCGGCTCCATGTTTTACACTGAGAAACCCGTGTAACGAGCATTAATTAGATTACGAATTTCTCTGAGGCAACCTTTCCATCTTGTGTTAAGTCTTGTTCATTGAATAAGTATTTGAAACCTATTTACTGTATACTTGATACTTTTGGTGTTGTATGGTATATGCGTGGTCTGCTTGTATTAAGTATATTCCATACTTATATGGTTAGAGCTGGCAGATCCATACGGACTTAAGGATTTATAAAGAGAATGCCAACGAAGTTTGGAGAAAGACCGATAGGAATGACATTCCGGGCATAGCATCACCCGTGATACACTTTCTATTATTATTTATTGGCCTATTTCTATTCTGTATAATGCTATCAGCACTACTATTTCAACTTTGCTACCGTAAACGACCACTATGTATCTATTGTGTGATAGCGATGCATGGCCCAACTGCAAATACTGCTACTACATGGCTACTTACTTTCCTTTCCTCTATTAGAATGCTACGAGGGAAAAGAAACAGAAGACTGAAAAGCAAATGCATTTGTGCTTTCCGTCAGTAAAAGAAAATAAATGTATCTCTTTGCTTGTAAGTACATACTATCGTCTTTTGGGTTCACTCTGCCCCGATTCGGGTTATCCAACTTTTCTGACTTGACTACTGTTTTGTAACAGTTTATATTATATTATATTACATAGTAGTAGTACTACTATATAGATCTTGTATAACTATATTATTCTGTTTTTCTCTATATTATGGTCTGGTACACTGTATATATGTTGTATTTTTTAGGCTGAAGAGAAAAAGATACAAAGTTTTTAAAGCAAGCTCCCTTTTTTCTGATTTCGTTCGGTATCCTCGTTTATATTCACCTTGTCTATATGTAGCTGCATGAAATCTTTCCTTCTTCTTGCGAAAATATTCTTGCAACAAAACAAACTAGCTTTGCTTTGTACACTTACATACTTGGGCTTTCAAAATGTATTATACTCTTCTACTAGTACTGGTGATGCTCTCCATGGTATAAAAATTACAGTTACAGTACGATAATGGCGAGCGTATACACAGCCACTATGTAGGTAAGCGCTGAGAGACCAAGTCTTTCCAACTTGTTTCCTTATTCACCTTTCCCCCATTTCCTTTTTATTCCGGTGCAGTGCACACAAACACAGGCTGTAGTAGAATTCTACATATGTACATACACCTATGGCTATACGTGTAGTATAAGAGTACTAAAGTATACATCTTACAAATAAAAATATCAGTATATATGGAAAGTAATGTCAGTACTCGTGTATTTTTGTTATCTTGTGACATGCAGCAGCAATTCGGGTCGATTCATTCAATCCATCCAGCCTAAGGTAGAGAGAACACGGAGGAAGGAAACCAGACACACCAGAACTAAAGATGCTCAACGACCGCTCACATTGATGTAGTCAATTCCATTCAAATTCAATGATACAAAACTCAACGCCTTTCTTTGCAGTAAGAAAGAACAACTTCGTATTCACAAAATCGCTCTTTTGGATGGAACTACAATGACGACGCTCTCAGATAAGACAAGTCTAAAAAGACACACACACTACAAAACAGGTCACCTAGTCACCTCATGACACTTCAGAGCAGAGAAACAAAAGAAACTTTACTCTTTTGTTTTCATCTGTACTGCGATTTAAATTTGTTGAAGAAGAAAGAAAGATGAAGAAGAAAAAGGAAAAAGTCTCAAAGGAAAAGTTACCCCACAAACAACGATATCAGGTTTGCCTACAACAGACAAGACATTTCACTTAGAGAATTAGAATTACAGAAATGATAGTAACAATTTTAATGTTAAATTATTTTTAATGCATAAAATATCTTTCCTGTGTTCTTATATTTATTATGTTACTGTATTCGTATTAGGAACTCTCTGAGGATTCATTTTGCGAATCTGACGAAACTTTGCTAGTTCCCTGAGATCCACATATAGTTTTGTGGAATTACCATATATAATAATTTGCAAGGAGATATTACTAATCATATATTGAGATGCATGAAATTGTTACTTTACAATTAGCCCAAACTACTAACTATTGTAACAGTAAAATTATGACAATTACTGTACTATGAATCAAAATGGAAAATGAAACTTCAATACCTACCTTAACGTTTTTAACGATGTCAAGTGAAGGTTGTGAAGATATTGAACTTTATAATGAAATTATATTTTCTTCACATACACTAAAAAGGATTTCACACTACCATTTCGATAGTTTTGTAGTTATACTTGTTAGAATAAATAAACAGATGTAAAATTTACATAGTTAAAAGTTCAGTTTAAAAATATCTTTCACCTTGCTCGTTAATCAACAGTTTCCTAAGTTTTTTAACAGAAAAACATAAACTGTGAACTAGCAGTTAATGACAGAAGCACGGATCTAAAGTAATCTTGTTAATGATTTATGTAACAGATTCTTTGTGTTGAAGAATGGTTGTGTTTTTCTCTACACTTCTGTTTAAAAGACCTTGGTAGTTTTATATTTCCATCTTTCATAATATGCCTTCGCATCACCGTGAAGAGAAGAAATTTACTATATCTAATCAATAGGAAGTCATGAGCAAATTTTAATGCATTACATTTTGCATGGTTTACAATATTTGTGTTTGTTATTAGTCTTACAATTTACAGCACATAATACAAATACAGATACGTGCAGTTTGTTTGGTGAGTTGTGTGAGGCAGGAGATTTGCAAGACAAATAATTACCTTGGTTTACGCCGGGGTTTGTCTACCTGCATGGTTTAGGATGCTGTGACACTCGATAAGGATTTATTGGTTTACCCATGTAGCTGAATCAAAGAAAAACACCTGTGAGTAATGCGCTACTACATATATCTCTGAATATATAGCACAAGCCGAACCAATAATATTTCTATGGCTCTTTTACAATGTAAAAAGCCAATGTTACCTCGATTTGTCATTTATCTGTACATACAAAGGTTTGTGTGTTATATAAGAACGAAAATTGCATGAGACTACTACTAATTGCTGTGTAGACATACAAGTCATCTTTTGAAACCTGATTTGAATCTTTCATTTATTTTGTATACTATAAAGTGCATAAATAACTTCTACTTAGATTATTACAATACACAATTTATGTTGGCTCGTTACCAACATTAACAATGTTGTAGGTTATAGCTTAGGTATTTGTACAGTGAAATATTAATATTTAAAAGTACTCTGTTACGTTCTACATTACTTTACCCTTCATTCTTGAAGAAATATTTTATGCTCGTGTTCACGAAGGCTTCTACTGGAAATATTCTTTAATGCTACAACTACGGATACTACCCACACATATATTTACAGTAAATGCTCGTTCAAATTCATTTGCTGCGACGAAATATAAAAAAATGCAATGTGACATGCATGAAAATCTGTACACATAGGGTTTACTAATATAAGTACAGATTTCTAATACCATGTAGAACTCACGTTTCACTGTACTACTGAATATGGCAACATGGCTTGCCAACGTTACGCGAATTCCCATCAAGGCTATACGTAATAAAAGTGAGTAAGTGCAAATTAGGATAGGTGTGCACAATCTAAAGCCGTGAAATTCACCATGAACTGTCGAGTGCATGAATTAAACCAGAGTTTGCATTTGTCATTTAACTACTCATAATTACTATTTCTCCCCTGCCTTATTCTCTCCTACCACAAATTCAAGCTTACACTTACTAACCTGCAAACAGGATATAATCCTGCATATATAAATAATATTTGTTTACGGTTACACTCAAACCTCCTATCTCTAACAGCCGTGGATACGTAGGTGGTGAAATGAATGACAATTAAAAACCTGGAAAATACTATAAACTAATGAACTACCTATATTATACGACTTGAATGACTATGAATAATGAACATAAGTTACCAGCAAATCCGAGATAAACATTTATTGTGCATTGTGTGTTAATAACTTTGCTTTTGGAGATTTGTGTGAATTGCCATGTAATATTTCGATTGCATGCTATACCTACATGTATTATATACAAAACAAACATGCATAAAATTAAAAGAATCTTCTTTGTAGACGAACATATGTTTTTTGCTTTGCACATTTGACGCATTGTTAGCATCTCTAGGAAATATTATGCATACAATGTACACAAAAGAGAATTTGAAAGGAATTTTGTATTTTTGAAAGCTAGGTACTATATCATTTTCTAATTCTCATACACTGATGCACTCGAATGAATGTATAGGTAGTTGCGTAGTAGTATTCTTCTCATAATATCAAAAAATGTTTATCTAACAGGGACGTAACTATAAATAAATCTGTGTATGTATTTATGCATGTAAAAGAAAGATGTTCACCATAGCTCCGAATGAGATGCAAAAGGCATATTACTATTACTACTACTACAAAAGTACACTACATACATGCTATGAGTTATAGTTGACTGACTTGTGTTTGCCTTCACGCTATGTCATGCTCCCACATTCGGATTTCAGATGGAATGTACTTTATTGTAGTATTCGCATTCGGTTTATCTCACAATGGATAAAACTTGCTTACACACTTCCTCGTAACTCAGCCAAAATATAATGTCGGACAAATTCTCAACTCGGAGTCTAATTGCAAGTTGCAACAGTGTGTGGAAATCGTAAGCATTAAACTGAATTTTGTGTTGTATTTGTATTTTGCTTATCTCCTGCGTATTATAAATATAACCTGATGTTCTTGACACGATTCTTGACTTTATATCAACCATTAATTACAATACATATATACGTAGTACTCCACTTTTGATATTTATATATTTGTTTTGTATTCGCAGAGATGTGGTAACCATTTCTCGTAATATGTTTTCAGAAACAGTTGACTCAAACAAATAAATACATACGTATACTTCTTTGCCTTCTCAGTTTGGGTAAATAAGGATGACGGAATGTGTAACTAGCGTCAAAATAAATTGTTTCAATGCATAACACTTGAATTATTGTCCTACATTCATAGAATCGAATCTAAAGACTGAATCCAACTATAGTCGTAAACTCCTATCTCGATTTAGCACAGACAGAAGTACTTTTCTCAAATATAAATGACATGTCACAAGTATGCGTAACAAGAGTTTGGAGTCAATTGACATGATATTTATTGCCTTGTGTTTCTCACACATCGGAAATTCGAGCTAATGAATAAATAGCTTACGTTTCATATAAACTCTAGTATATACCATACTAAAAAGCATCATTAGTATACTGAATGGGATTAAAATTTTAGACAGTTAATGCTCTTAATGCTATCAAGTCTTATAAGTGTTACATGTAAACGCATACGAGAATCTAAAGAAAAGATTTGCCTTTACAAATACCGAAAGACCGTCTCCCCTTTGGTAATAGTTCCAACACTCTATATCTCTAGTAAGTGCCTAAGTAGGCGTTGAAGTATTCTCCATTCATGCTCTCAGTCTTAAGAAAGCCACTGAATGAAATTCTCAACGCTTTCTAAAGCAATACAAACGGGAACTCATACAGTGTTTCATATTATGATGCATGTACTACATAGAATCCATAATACAACTCTGCTACTACTTTTATATTTACTCCATTTATTCGCTATATATATGTAATAAAGTTTATGTGCAATTCTGCTTAACTTACCTATTATTTAGGCGCTTGAAGTTGTAGGAGTGCTATAAGAAGACAAACAGGAACGATTGAATGTAGTAGAAGTATATAGTAGTATAGTAGTAGTATAAATTGCAATGAAAAATGTGTAAGAAACTGTTCTTGTCGTTGACAACACGTACTTTACTTTAAGTAGTATAATATAGAAATGTTAAAATTATATCATTTGTATTCTCACAGCATAATACTATATAATTATCCTCGTATGGTAAATATATGTGGATTAGTAGTTACTAATAAGAGTACTTTGTTTGAAATGAGAGGAGACGCAAACACTCGCTTGTTCAAAGCCGACAAACAAGTACATGTTCAGTGTTGTTGAAGAGGAGGCAACTACTACTCAGAGTGAAGAGCATATTATACAGTGAAAGTGCAAATAGAGAAAAGTGTGAATGAATGTATAAGAATTTTCCTTGACATTCCATTAAACTTTAATGCTAAACGGTAGTACTACTATAGTCCTAGAGAAATGTTCAGAGCACTTGTATTTATAAGTAGTAGTTGTAGTAGTATGTGTAGTTTAAGCACAATGTTGAGCGAAGTGTGTCCAGGCGATTAGATTTTGGTTGACTATTGTTTCTCTCTCCACACTTAGCGTGTTATCTTGTCATGGAGTTTTGTATCGGGTTGTATATGTCTTAGGGAATTTCCAATGGACTTTCAGTTATTTTGATTTTATCGAAGGTGAGATACGTGTTGTGAAATGTGAGCTGGATTTTTAGGCGGCATGTCTCCTGCAGTCTTGAATGGATGAGTGAAAAGAAAATCACACACAGCACCCATACCAACGAAGCTACCGAAAGTGTTTCTTGTGTATGGAATTGAAGAAATGTGAGGTGCTTTGGTGATGTGTAGTAAAGTAATGCGGTGCAGTGACAAAGAGACAGCCAGTCAGCCAGCCAGAGCAAAATTGAACTGACTGGAACGTGAACGTGAAAACGGCTACTAGGAGTTTCCCGAATTCTAGATTCCAAATGTATTGTACAGAGCGCTATAAGATCTTGTGTGTGTATCTATATGTGAATTTTATTAGTATCGTTCAGTCGAGCCGAGTTGAGTCGAGAGACTCGTCCGATTTCGGCAGTCAGTTTTTTACGGAATGGTTTATAACAGTAGTATGATGGGGAAAGGAAAATAAGCTATACGTACATACATACGTGTATGACCTGCCAAGTGTCTCCACACAGGCAAAGAGCTACTTCTTCTACACATACACACAGATACCAAAGAAATTGCAGGCAACCCACTCTCACAGTCAGTATTGTAATAATATACTACTGTCGAGTTCGGCTCTGCCGTTCGTAACCATTCGGATTCGGATCGGTTCTTTACTTTTTGCCGTATGCACGTACAGTCTGTATGTTGTAGTAGTAGTCCTCTTCAACCAAAGTACACCACTGCCGTGCTCTGCTACCGTCTTATGATCTCCATCCACTGTTTTCCCAGCTAGTATGTTCTACTTATGGTTTCGGTATAATAATGTTGTAAGCAGTACTACGCACGTGTAGTCAGTTTAAGACTAAACTAGCCCAGTCTCAGATGGAATTCAACTGATCACTTTGTATTGTATTGTAATAGAAAGAGTACGAGTAGCACTGTACGTAATAATGGTAAATATGTACACACGTTTATGTTGTTGTAGGAGTATATAGGAAAAGTACAGTAGTACTACTACTTATATAGGAGTGTAGGAGTATACGTAAAGAAAGATGCAGTCTGTATTAGATCTCTTTTGTATTGCACATACAGAACACACAGACCAGTTCTGTAATATAATAATGTAATGTGTGTAGTGGTACACGTTCTAACTCTATGGATGATGTAGGTATGCACATCCATAACTTTTCAACATAATGATATAACTCAACGTGCACTTTCTGTCTCTGTCTGTCTGTCTGTCTCTCACTAAACTATATCTTCTGTATTTTACAGACTTCAATTACATTTATTATAATACCCGAATAAAACTTTTGCTTCGTTTAGCTGTAAATATGTTGTTACACAACATGACCAAGCGGCAAAGATACTCATGCACTACTACATTAGGTAGATACTTTAAGCGGATTACTTATATTTTTACAACCTGCATTCTCCTCCCAGTTCAGTCTACGACGATGTATGTTGCAAAGTACCATTATGTATACCTAATCTTGCACTTACATATATATGGAGAGAGTTAGCTTTGTACTACTATAAAAATTTCCTTGCAAATAGTACGAGTACACAGTATAATGTATACTTTAAGCGATGGTGGTAATGCCGAAATTGTATATACACTTTGATACATGCACATGGAGTTCTACAGTACACCGATGGATGTGAGTGAGCTACTGAGAAAGTAATGGGTAAACATGTAGGATGTGGATTTGTGAAGAGAATGAGTGAAATATTGCCATTACTTAACTCGGTTTGTGGTTTGGTTAGAGATCGCATGGTTTCTGTGTGTTCTATATATCGGCACGACACAACACACAGTTGGTAGTTGTTACCTTCATCATCATCATCCTCCTTCTCCATACATGGAACTCAGAATTGCCCTGGCCTTACCGGCGTTATTATATTATTAGTGTGTACTGTATGTAGGTAATAGCAACATAGGTACGCAAACATAAAAACATAACGAACACTGATACTCTGGTGATAATTCTGAAGGCATGTTCGTTCTGCTTGACATTATTATCCGCTATAGCACGGCAGACTGATGAAAATATAAGCTGTATAGTGATACAGATACACATAATATAATTTTGTCGCGTTGTGTTTTATTGTCATTGCCGTATCTTTTGTAATACATGTGTTAAAATGAATGGTGCGGTTGATATGAGTTTATAAGCTGAGAGAGAGATATCAGCTTCTTGTTATTCCTCTATCGCAATTTCACAATCAACTCTGGTAGAGCACCGGCGCACCACATTTAATGTCATATGCACTTCATTCCAGAATCTCTTTAATGCCTTCGTGATAACGTTTAATAATATTTTTAAAAATTACTGTGAACATATTATAACTCCCAGACGTGATTCACAGTTACAATCAAATTCTAATGAGCACACATATCTTTCATGACATCACCGATAAAATGGTTTATTTACCGTTTTATTAGTAGGTAAGATATACAGAGGACGTTTTGATGAAAATACATTATCTATAAATTATTGGCATATATATGGAGTTATGAGTTGGCTGTCGGTGTTTGTTCAAACTGTGTGCGGTTAGAAATTATTAAGTAGGTTTATGTGTTATTGCCATGCATGCTGTGTGCAAGTAGGTAAACTCATAAGTAGATAATGGCTATTTCCCATCAATCATTCTCTTTCAATGAAGATACACACTTTGGCCTGGTTGCATTTACATCCCGTTCCCAAATTGCAAGTCTTCTCATTTTGTCGTATGTAGTTGTATAGTATATGGAAAAGCATGCACAGACATTTCCATTCTACTATGTACTATACTGGAGCCTGAAGCAAAATAAGATATTTACGACGACACAACAGAGGTTTCGACTGTAAGTCCCCGAATCCTGGTTGTATCGACATAAATTCTATAGGGATCGTGATTGCAGACTCTACTTGCAGCTTTGTTCATGTGAGAGTACAATTCAGTGCCTACTGACATTCTCAAATCCATGACGATGCTTCCATAAAAAGTGGTTTCGACTTTCTCTTTAGCTAGGAGTGCTCGATGCTTTACCTTCTTTTTGTTAGGCAAGAGCAGGTTTATTGTCTACTGAAACAAATTTGCTGTATTATACTACAAGCTTCTTTTCTCGTTCCTTTATTGGCTTTCCAAATCATCTCTTTCTATTTTCCATTTTCTACTACATCTACTACATAGTTTGTACAGTCATTACACTTTCGGTCTGCTGAGATGATAACGTCTCCCCAAATTGACTAAAAATACTTCACTTTGTTTTTATCCGCAGTGCAAAACATCCATACAAACCACAATGATATATTAATACTCGAAACACTTGTTCTGCCTGGTATCGATCAAGTGAAGGAGGTTGGCTTTAATTAAGAAACAGATAAAATATATATGAAGAATGCATATCATATCTAGGAAACATTTTAACTGATGGAAATAATAGATGAAGTTCAATGATTGACGCACAAGGAACAATTTATTCTTTTTTCGAAAGCTTTCGAAAATGTTTTGAACTTCCATGGGATTTGAATCGTGTAAAATTATATATTTTATAATGATCTTCATAATTAATTAGCATTTCTATATTGTCTTTGTTGAATCAAAACATTTTATTAGGAAAGCATCTACCGTGTCAGATTGGCATTCACACTGTTTTGTGACGGTAGTATTTCATAATTAAATGAAATTCTCCTCTTCAATCTTTTTCTCTGTTTTATTTCTATTTCCTTCATCACACAATCTATAAGTATGTATGATGTTTTTTCTGTCTTTGTTCAATACATTTCAGCTCCATTTCTCGTGCGTCATGTCACCCTTGGATGGATAAATTATATAAAGCAAGGTAGCAACTACTCAGGTAAAGTTGCTAACGAGGTAACTTGCTCTATACTTCAAAGACACAAATAAACTTCACAACAAAAGATATGAATTAGAGAGGTATAGCAGCATAACTAGAGCTGAAGAACTTTTATTATATTATGCGTTGACATCATCTACTACATATATAAACTTTTGTACTTTGATATTTGGTATTGTCGATCATGTACATAATGCTGCTTTACAATAAGTCATCCATAAAAAATGTACAGCCAACAGGTTTTAGCTCGAATCATATTTTTATACAAAGATGATCTGAAGAAGTCGTTAACATGAAGTTTCTTGAAACTCTGAACAACAAAATAAATACTGCGTACTGCGTAGGTAGTTGAAGAACCTTGTTAGTGAAAGTCACAGATTCATAGAATCTACTAGTACTAACACATTGAGTTGTTTACTGTTACTCATATTATTTTCAAAACATGGCGAAAATAATAATTTTCGCTTCGAAGATTTTGATCAGTTTGTACATGTTTATCTGTACCTACACATTTTGTAAGACTTTATTCAGGACTTTTATTTTCTCCTTGACATAAAATTGAGTCTATTATCGAATATAATTTGTTTTGTTCTCTGGGAACAATCATTGAATCATTCCATTGAAATCCTTACATAAGACTTATTGAACTCATTACACAATACCCACGTAACGTACCTCAAGCAGCGCGCAGTATTCATTTTCAGTATTTTTGTTTGAACACAATAGGAATTGTATTCTGTGAAAAATAAAGAAACTTGGTATGAAAATAAAGACACCAGTTATTCAGTCGGAAGCATAATAATGAAGTGTCCAATTAAACAACAATTGGAGCAGGTAACATCTTCATTATATAACTTCTATAATTAATGAGTATTAGACGATGTTTTATAAGTAGGTATTGATTATGAAACGCTGTTAAAGCTCTATTACCTACTATAAATGAAATACACGTTCATTCGGGTATTATTATCATTGTAAACTACCACTTAATTTCTATAATTATAAAAGTACTTTGTTTACGACTTTCTCTTGTACAGGTTTTTTTCAATTGCATTTTCTCTCCTAGCTTCATAATAATTGTGTAGTCTGCCGTGTATTAGACTTCGTGTCTGAATGGGACTAATTGGCACGCGAAAAACTGCCTATGTAGAACTTCAATTATAAAACTACTAACTACAAAAAGTTATAGATTGAACAATTATATGTAGGTCCTAAAAAGTCGCTGACGTTGCAGACAAAGGAAAGTAACTATTTTAATTTTAAAAATGTCTGCTTGTAACAATGTACTCGTACTTGTTTATGTTTTTATAATCTCATTTGCTCTTATTGCATGTAACTTTCTCTATTTGTTAGGTGTACATCAATATACTGTTAAAGAATTGGGATTTTTTATATTCTAAAACACAAGGAAACTTTAGTAGTCGAAAAGTTAATTCTTCAATTCACCACTTGACGGAATATTGTTTTCTGTTAGCCCTGAAATGTATAGCAACTAGATTCGTTAAAAGCATTTTGCATACTTAATTACTGAGCAAAGCACAGTAGTTATTTTCGGGATTGACAAGGTTTCCAGTCTATTTTCGTATTTGTTTTGTTTATTTTAAATTTACAGTCTCAGCTTGGTTACCTCACGGCAGACAACGAAACAATTGACAAAGAAGACTTATTTCTCAAATCTGTACATCAAACAACGTGAGCGGAAGCATTAGAAGGCTGCGCACAGATGAATTAGTTTCCAGACTTCAGAAAGCTTTCCAATTCCACACAAAAGTGTAATTCATTCTTCTGTGTAGGTAAAAGTAAATAGCGAAAAGACAGAGTACACACGCACACATATCCCTGCCGCTATATCTCTGATTATAGAAAAGGTACAAGTACCCCATACCGCTTCGGCAGTAGAATCAAGTCATATGCAAATTAAAATCGATTTGCCAACCAAAGAAAAGTAAAGAAGCCATACAACAAATCATGCAATATCATGCTCGACTTTGTACGAATCTCTGGAGAAAGTAATAATGAAATTGTAGTAGCTCTGCAATAAAGTGTCCACAGAATGGATACCAGATATCTCCCATTAACTTCGCTAAGCTTCGGATCAACTGCAAAAGACATTGGCCAGTAGTCCACCATTCGAACTGCGTAGAAAATAAACCCATCGCTCGTAAAGTCACCAACAAAGAGAACGACGACCACCGAAGTGAATTTACAATCCATTACGTTTAGTATCAGTAACTCAATGTAGAATGAAATTAGCATTCAGTCCTCCACTATTGTAGTCCAAGCCAATTAACCACAGTCAGTTCAGCTTGAGACGAGCAATGAAGGCATTAGTGTATTGCAAATCCTTTTAGCATTTATTACGCCAAAACTATATACACAGTAAGCAGTCTTCTGCATATTTAACTAAGCCTGTATTATTATCACAGTCTAAATACATGACCACGTACTTTCATTTCATATATTTCTAGAGAAGTCGATTAAATATTGGTGTCAACTGTCTAGCGTCTACTGCCTCTGCAAATTATAGCCATCTGTACTTATATTACATTGTGTCACATAGCAAACATAAAAGTAGCTCTTGGTAATTGTTAATTGGATAAAAGTATACTTGTGTACTTTCATCAAGAGTAGGTTTCAACAGCGGACTTTCAATGGACGAATATTAACCTGGATATGCATACATAATACAATAAACAGTAATGTTGGAGATGAAGAGTGACAATAGAAGTAATACACGAAATCAGCATTAAAATCAGGCGAATTATGATTTTACGACACAATAGTTCTACATTTTATGGGTATTACAGAAAGGAAGTAAGAATTTTATACGACTCATGTAATATAAGTTAACAATCCATACAGCAAACATTAGACTGTATAATTTTCCCATAAATAACTTGCTCATGTAGGTAATTTATTCGTGATTTCAGCAATAGAATAGTCTTGGCACATTTTCTGTTACAATAAGTAATTTCCTGTCTTTTTATATTATCACGTGCAGATAGACAGCCGTAATATCATTTTTTAGATGCAACATTACCATTCGTATCCTCTCATAAACTACATACGTTATTTTATTACATGTTGTAAAGACTGTAATGTTATGTCATGAGCGAGGAAACTGCTCAATTTACGATACTTACATTCACACTTACTCCTCTTTCTCTACAGCAGGTAGTGATACAAAATGACGACGTTTCTGTCGTTTACTTAAATTGCCATGAGACTCAGGGGCGCGCATTAAGTCGTACATTGTGAATCAATAGGCAATAGAACCCATTGGCTTTTAAAATATTAAAGGAATACCATTTTGTATTTATACCCGCTGTAAAAGACTTTTTCCTCCTATTACACAAAGTATTGATCAGAAGTCCAAGTTAATATCTGCAATATTTAACCTTTTAACCTTTAGAAATCAAAGTGACATCATCTGAAAATCTGCAATCGCAATTTTCTTGATTTTGTATGTTTATCAAATTGTTTGGAATCCTCAAGGGTATTCTGGATGCAAAAAAGAAGCATTTAACACTTACATAGACACTCACACATTAAGACTGCAGTTAGCAGTTTAAGTAAGTTTTGTGATGAAACATTCAATTACTTACTATACTTTTCTACTATTACAACATTTACTAGGGAGTTTACATATAATATCCTTTAACTTTTCACATAGTAGTACTAAAATTATAGCAGAGGAGTAGCCAATAGAGTTACATTATATCATTACATCTATATACAATCTCTAATAATAGGCATTCTGCCATAATATCAGTTACGCAAGTGTCAGTAGTTTCCTGATAAACGCATTTGCTTTGCAATTGCGAGGAAAACGATCAAATGATGAATACAAGGAATGATGTAACGATTAACACAGTAGAGTGAGCACAAACGCACACACAACCCTCCTACGAGTCAGTTTGCTTTGTGTGTGCATTACGAATCTTAATGAAAGAAATTGTTATTGATAATCCACCATAAAATGAGAATGTAAGACATTAGTTGGGTTGGGAGTCTCTCTGCTGGTGGTGGTGGCGAATGACACCATGCTAGAAATACAACTAGTAGAATTTTCCAAAGATATACACATGAAATAACAGAGGAAACGAGTGTTTTCTGTATTTCCTTGAATTACATTGAGCAGACCTCTCTGTGCATCATTAAACTATATAATTGTAATTCTGCTATGTATAAAGCATCAGAGGAACTCACAATAATTCGTTTAGGGTCGGCATAGACATTACTCTCATTACATTTATTGGTGCCGAAATATTAGCTGTTACGTAAATAATTTGAAGACTGATTTACGACGCACAGAGAGAGATTTTGGGTAGTCAAACAATTTATACTGGAAGTGATACTAAAGTAGTAATGTAGGAGG
Organism: Pogonognathellus flavescens; assembly: GCA_019776165.1. Taxonomy (NCBI): domain Eukaryota; kingdom Metazoa; phylum Arthropoda; class Collembola; order Entomobryomorpha; family Tomoceridae; genus Pogonognathellus; species Pogonognathellus flavescens. The sequence continues at coordinate 51,484 of JABASD010000114.1, read as the reverse complement.
AATACGAACTGTTAGATGCATTTAAAACAGTTATTTTTGAACTCTATTTGAATGCAAGGCAGTGTCCCCGACATTACTTCTCTCTAGGTATCTGGCATGTATGGTAAAAGTAATAAAGCCAAGCTATATATATTCCGTTCAGGTTCAATCAGTACTGAGTTAAGCGGCCCAGTCAGTCTGTTCGTTTAATTTCATGTTCTGATCCAAATCTCATCTGTAGTACATACTGTAGTCCTTTGCGAACTTCTTATTGGCTAAGCAAGCATAGATATTATTAGTGGTATACGTATGTTACTGAGAGTTTTGTGATCAACTCTCGTCACTCTACTCGAAAGTCTGTCAAGAAGCTTAGTCATATCATCCAGTAGTATTGGTAAACACAGATCACAGTGCTGTTTTCTTTGTAAGCTCCAATTCGTCAAAAATTCTTTTTCTAGACCATTCATTACACTTTCTCAGTTTTCATAACATAAAATAAAACAATAATATTTACTGCCTTACATCTTTCTATAATCATAACTTGAAAACTTAAATACAACTAATGGACACGTTTACTATACATGTTTTGTTAAATTTTTACTTCATAGAAATTGTTATAAGCACTAGCTGCACGCGTAGTAGTTTTAATATTTGTATTATCATATATAATTAAGAAAGAAAATGGATTAGGTCGTAGGTTGTCACGTATTCTTTTAAAAGCAGAGTTAGTAAAACATACAGTAATACAGATTTAATATTCATACTTATTATAATAATATTAAAACTTTTCTAGTGTGCAAGACACAAAGCCATTTCTTAAAGGAGGGTAAGTTGTAAAGGAAAGGGTATTGAAGTAAATGAGTTAGTGAGAGTAAAGTTTTTTTGCATATATCCGAGAGACGAGACAGTTATCTTCTTCATCTTTGCAAAGTGAATTTTAGCTATCTTGGCTAAAGTCTAGTTATTCCCATTAGCTCAGCTCATCTCACTCACTGATTTAGCAAAACATGAAATAGGCCTGCAGATATTCTACCACATAGCAGCATGTGTGCATAAGTTATTCCTTACAACAGTTGGGTGGTAGCACATTTAATATTTTTATTGCCTTTTTACTACGGAGAGTAAAAGCAAAAGTTAATATATATCTCACTAATACATAAGATACACACTCTGAAATTATTTACAGACACAAGTACTTATATTCACAACAAATGCGAGACGTACGGTTACATACACAGATACAGACATACTCGTACTTAACTGTACGTTCATACATTTACATATTGTTTGAGCTCATGCATATACAGACACAAGTACAACACAACACAAAATATGATTAAAGTTTCTTGGTAGTCTTTTAGTACAGTAAGGAAAGTACAGATCCTGAAGAGAATATGCTTTACAGTACTACAACTGATGCATATCGTCGTCTTATTTTTGTTCGTAGAGTTCCTACCTAGATTGTAGTAAAAGTAAAAGACAGAAACAAAAGCCAAGTTAAGCCGTCATGACACGTTAGAAATTCCTGTGTTTGTTCAAGCCGGCAGAAATATTTCGGGGACTTATTACCCTGCTTCCCTCCGGTAAGTCCCAGTAATGTAATTGTTTTTCAAGGCCGTCATCAAGTCATCCACAATTTGTAGACTGTAAAAAACCAAAAAGACTAATAATAATAAAATATAGGCTGTTTCATATCGTAAATCAGATACGAAAGCAGCCCGTCAAGACTGGAGAAAGTAGACAAAAGTGAAGTATTATTAGACCTGTGTGGTTTCTACAAAGTAATAAAATTGTGATTTATGCAAAAAGCGGCAGCAAGACAAAATGCAAGTTTCTGAAAGATTACAAATGTGGTTTAATACGGATTAATTACAGTTCACTACCCCGCATGAAAGATACAGGCAAGTATAAAAGTTAACCAAGTGTTGTGCAGATATATTTTCCCTGAGCTACATATTAAAATGTGAGTGCCGAGTGTTTTCCACGGTTTGTAGTCACAGAGTGTCTTTTGAGCCAGGTGTGTGTGCCAATATAATGTAAATACATATATAGTGCCCACTTTTACAATGTATATCTGTAGTTGTATATAGGTACTTGATATTACGAGTGCATCTTAGAATGGGTTTACACAACTGCGAGGTTTAATCCAATTGGCTCGGCTCCACCTCAGGTTGAGGTGAATCCTATTTCCTCTCACATCACACGCCAGAGTTACCTCTGTAATCCAATTACGGGTCAGACTGACTTATTCTGTGGACTTGTGTGTCGCTCTGTCTGGTTTCCTCTGAATGCAATGAGCAAAAGAGCTCTTTTGCTTTCATACTAATTTAAGCTAATTAATGATTTCATTGAAACAGAATTTCACTAGTATTTCGCTTAGGTATATACTTATAGCTGTAGCCTACAGACTACAGCCTGTATAGGATATTTAGTGCCCATATTTGTATTAGTATGTATGAATTGCGGTATAGATTACATTAATTACATATAGCTTGTAATTCCACAGTTCTTGTTAACTCCGCTGTATTGAAAAAACCCTGAAAGCAGAGAATAGACATGATAGACAACTTACAAAATACTGTATAGTATATCGCAACGCTTTGTGGTTTGCTTCATAGGAAGAATACTTACATGGCAAAACCAGATTTGACAAAGCAACTCGTATGAATAATTTCTTCATAATTTCGTAAGAGACTATCATCTATCTAGCAGAATGCAGCACACTTTCTGTCGGTAGCAAACATCCAGTTTCAGACTGAAGTTACGAGAGCATGAGAAATTAATGACAAAATGACACGGCTCACTTTCCTGCGAAAGTTTCAAATATCACTCTTTCTGGTTGTAAAACTCTGATGGATTTTCCTTTAATGAAACAAATCATACAACTTATGTGATAGTAAGCTAGACCTACGTGATATATATTATCTGACAACGTCAGTCGTAACTGCACAATACCGTGAAGCCGAAGAAGCGAACATAAAAACAGTACGAAATCCATTCAAAGCTAAGAATGTCGACTGCTTACCGAATAATGTATGGTAAAGATAGACTCGAGTCATTTGTTTGCAGATACTTCAAATGACATTACATTTCTGGTATCTGTTCCTTGTTCCTTCTAGGTATTGTACTATGCATGTATGTTTTCTAATAAAAACTACCTTAAAGAAACTAAGAGCTAGGTAGATCTACTAGTACGGGTAGAAACACATAGAAAAATCCGAGTAAATGTTCCGACAACAAAAGCACACTCATCTACAATAAATCTTTGTTGGAAGTGGAACGAGCACAGAGCGGACTTCGGGAAGAAGCACGAACATGCAGATAAACAAAATACATGCTAAAAGCCTTTGATCGTTTCAAAAGAAGCGCAGTAGCTATATGTACAAATAGTTTATATCCTTACTTATGTAAAATGTACAATATGGTACATCTGTCTATATAAATATATTCTACACTTATACCTATATAATACTACTTACCTAATAACTTTTCTATGTTGCTGTGCTACTGTATTATTGAGTACTATGCAGCAAGATGAGACTCTGAAGAACTTAAAGAAACTTCATAGCGGGTGAATGCTATCTCATCCTCTTCGTCTAAACAACCGCGATATGGATAGGAACAACAACAAACTGAAAGCAAAAAGATAATAAGTGAGATTTGAAATGAAAGGATAATTGGAACATTGGCAAAAAGGCGAAGCCAACATGAAATTACATAACACAACACAAGAGCCTGTCTAGCATATGATTTTTGTTAGCATTCACGTTCAGTGCAGATTCCCGTACTTTGCTCTTGTGAATAAACAGCAAAAGGCTTAAATATCTACTGGCACTATACTATTTGCTTGCATGCAAATTATGTACTTAAGCATGTACTAATATTATTTCTAGTAGTAGAGATGTAGTATTTGCATTTGTGTGTACGGCTACACCTATGCAAAAGCAAGACTGTGGAGTGGAGTAGTGTGTAAGTATATTATTACTAGTTGGGATGTAAAACACAGATAATAGTAAAACAAATCTGTAAACGCTGAGCATTGAATAAGGTTAAACATTCCATAACACACTCAACCATCAGATTGTCAACAGTCTCTTGAAAAACTTGAGCGAAGACTGTGAAGAGGATTAAAGTGGAATTCTAAACTATATAAAAAGTCTCTCTCTCTCTCGGTTTACATTTTCTAGCTCGCACTACATTAACAGTTAGCATAAAGCTAATAACAAAAAATAAACTGTAATGATCATCAACTCAGTCAGCTACAGATCATCTCTTAAACGAAATACAACAAACCAATTAAATCCCCTCAAACTCCACTTACAATCTTCAATTTGTGGCTAATTTGATTTGATTTAATTATCTTGTGCCTTCAGTCAAATCTCAAGTTTTTGTTCTCTAACTATATGTGTGTGCGTACAGTAGTTTTGTTTGTCATGTCATTGTGAAATGGCTAATAGTGAAAGTTATCATTCACATTTCCTGCAAAGAAAAACAATTTACCATCACATATCCAGTTAAAGCAACTGGTGCGGCGAAACTCACAGTCTCTCGCACAAATGTACACGGATTCGGCGACTCGACAAACCATATAAATAAACAACAATAATAATTTTAGGTCTATTCATTGTACTTCGTCTCATGCATTGCATTGTGATCTGAACGTGAGGGAGTGAACAGTGAAATCTGTGTAAAGCTTTACCTAAGAAGGCTTCGAGAATCGAGAGTGCATATTAAGTTTATTATCAGGAAGTGTGTGGTCGTTTTCATGACATAACTTCAAACAGTAATTATTTTATTGATTTACATGCAGTAAGTTTATGTGTAAGTTTCATGTTAAATACAAATCATAGAACGTTCATATTTTAATATTGGTTCAAGCAATACAGGTCAAACATCTTCTTAAGGAGGTTGAAGAAACTGGAAAAGTGGCGATCAATGAGATTTACTTGATTTACTTTTACATAAATAGATTTGTAAAATTATCTGCCATTTACAACGAAACAATGCTGTTACATTAGATACAATACAAATAGATGTAAAAAGGTTATAAATCCCCATCCCATATTGTTTAACCATTTGAGAATTGAGATAGTGAAGAAATGCAATAGCAGTGATTTGTAGTTTAACATTTAAATAGATAATTATTATGTCTATGTTACTCTTGAATCCTCATTTGTGCTACGTATGTTAGAACAATATTGCAGGATTTAATTAAAAAATGTTATAAATTGCATTACAAAATACTGTTCCGTTGTGTCAAGTGACTCAAGTGTTTTACTATCTCTCTCTTGTGCTTTGAAATCATTATATTCGTGTAGAACATATGTAATGATGACAAGGCAGCATGAAGAAGGTTGTCTTGTCTCTAGAGATAAAGCTATGTTCTAATTTATAATTTGCATATAAATATAGACATAGAAGATAACTGAGAATTCACGTCGTCGCCCGTCTGTTAAACAGGCCGCAATTGACTAATTCCCCGCTGCGTTGAGTGCACAAGCTGAAAGTGAAAAGAAGAAAATGATGTTTCGTACATATTCTACATCCCCGTTACCATCTTCCAAATCTGAAAACAGCAAAGTCGTATTTAATAAGTGTACTACTAATAGTACAAGCATAGACTGCGCATCTGCTCCTCCTCTGTTGATTACTCTAAATGTTTACAGAAACAGGTCGAGAAATGAATGTTGGTGGAGTGACCGATTTTTATCTTCAGATTGTGCAACAACATCTTGCAGAATTCCATTAAGAAAATACATGTTGAAGTGGTTCATATCTTTATGGATATTTATAGAGTTGTGTTCAATTCAAGTTGTTGGGGCATCTCAGAACAGTCACAACTATCGCTATAATTCTGGCAGAATCAGATGGGAATCATTATCTTCTTTGGCTCCGGTCGAAAGCGAGGAATCTTATTTTCCTAGTAGTCCTACCACCACCACTCCAGTCATTCCTCTTGATTTTCTCCAAACTGAAAATGCTCTTGACTCAGTGTCAGAGCCAGAATTACCTTTTCTCCCACCAAATCCCCAAATTCACAGTCCTCAACTAAAACTCGTCGTGCAAAAGGGAGAAAGAGTCTTGCTTCCATGCAAAGTGCACAATTTAGGTAAGTTGCATTCAATTACTCCGCATTAACTTTCGGTAATGGCATTTCTGTACATAAATTCAGGATCAAAATCATTACAGGCACTATTACCGATAAGATAGCTGTAGAATTCACATCAGCAGAATTATTTTCTCCTGTATAACCTTGCATTTGTGCATTACGTTTGTTGATTACTCTCGCTCTCTGCAACAACAGCATGACAGTTAATGAGAATTGGAGCATGTACTAAAACGCAAACATTACAGAAATTTGTTTACTCCACATTGCCTAACTTTAAATGTAGTAATCCTCATTACCTATAGAAATACACTTTGTAAATAGTAGGTACCCCATTATTCCTACTATACTAGTACATAATACATTATAATGAATGGTCAATAAAATCATGGAACTTAACGTGTAGCCAGAATTGTATTAGTAATTTTACATAAGATAAAGCACAACCAGCAAAGTTACAGGTAGTTATGATAATAGTCGTTATGGTTTATTGACACTGGTATTATAAGCATCTCTCTCTCTCGTCTCTCACTTTGTAAGGGTAATTTTAATTAGTTCTGTGTTGAGTTCGGCTACGTTTATGTAGTTTAGATAACTTTCGTTGAGTGAAAATTGTGCTATGCAAATACAGCGAGTGTAATATACATAGAAACAACCTATAGGTACGTGTATAAGTATATACTTAGGTAGAAGCTGTAGTCTGGATTACTATTACTGCAAGTACTCTGGTTTGTTGACGTGAATTCTCGAGGTTACGTATCTGCAACCTACGTAACGCAAGTATTATATAGAGTCTGTATTTATAGTTCAAAGTATGAAATAGCGGCGTATTATTAGATAAGGTTGATATATGCATTTATATTTCCATGTTGCATACGGACGGCCGTTTGTGTGTGTCAGAGAAGTGAGTCAGCTAATTACGCCTCTTTCAATATCTATTCTTGTCACTCAAGACGAGATGAAAGTGATTGGGTCGAGCTCAACGCAAAGAGTCAACTTAGTTAGTTACCAAAACCCTAAAACTCTGTCATGCCGCTTCAGTTAATAAACGTAATGGATGAGTGTGTCCTTTGTGTCGTATATGGCACTTGGATATAAACACGTTCTAAAATGCATGGTTGAAGTCAGCAAAGGGTAATTCGACTTCCCTTCGTACTTATGTCGTAGGTAGTGCCAAAGGCACATTTTTAGCCAACAAATTTTTCATTAACCACGGAGGTGGATTAAAAACATGTATTTTTATATTTAGAAATCATTGATTACTGACTTTCCTTTCCTTTCATCTCAACTTTAATTTGTTTGTAAGCATAGAGTGTACGCAACTCACTCTTGATGTGATGCATTTTGCTATACCCATCATCTGCTTTGCCTATTGTAAACAGTTTTTTTAAACATTTTTGCTACACAATAAGTGCTTATTATTTGCAAGGTAGCACAACAAATGTTGAAGTACGACTTGTATTACATACTTGAAAGAAGCAAGCAGTTAGTAGGTTATAAATCATGTGTTACTTATGTCGAAACAAATCATCTTGAGTTGCATGAATAGTAATGCTCCAGCTACACTGTGCACTGCGATCGTAACTGAAACATTTTTATTAATTATTATGTAAGTAACACAGTTGATAATGATCTTGAAATCTATTAATTTTAGAATTAAACTAAAAATATTTATTCTTAAAAAATTCTGGGTTGACATTAAAACAGTTCTAACGTTGAACGAATTAGAATCAGTAAATTATGTCGTAAAAGTGCGAACTGTAGCCGATAACTTTTTAAGAATGACCAAACTGTGGTCTACCATAGCTCCCTAGATTCAGTAGTACTACTTACTCGAGTTCGCCCTGGGTCTATACAGATAAAATGAACTAATTACTAAATTAGACCTTTAGTTTACAAATGAGCTAATAATTAGAAATAATTTTTTAGTTATTTTGTAACCTAATTTTGGTAATTGTACTTAGTAAATTCATATTCCACAATGTTGGACGTACCTTCATAGTACCTATACTTTGTATACACCACACCTTTATAGTATCATTGAATACCCAGTTAAGATTGGTATTATCGGCCTTTCTTAACGTAAATTGCATGCTAAACTAATTTTCTGGAAGTGATTTATTATCAATAAAATTTGTTTAGGGGATTATCACATCATATGGAGACACCGATTGAATATTCTGGCAGGGAGCAATGTTTCTACATACCCAGACACGAGAATTCAATTACAACCCGATTTTACACTTGAGATTCGTCGAGTGAACTTTGAAGATGCTGGAGACTACGAATGCATCGTGACAACTTGGCCTCATTTAAAGCTCACACATTCGTTAAGTATACAAGGTAAGTCCGTTTGAACACTTCAGTTTCTACACACGAAAACTTTTAGAGTACAATGTACAACATGTGATAACAATCTGCTTGCTTTTTAACTTCTCTGACTCTAATGGGGAGATTCTTGTCAGAAAGTTTTGAATTTACATTCAAAAGCCCCATTGTACGAACAATAAGTAAAGATTCTATTAATAATTTCACACACACGTTCTGGTATATGGCATATCAGATCTGTCCTGTAATTCTGATGGTACTACATTGTGAAGCAACTCAACTGGGTGTCTAGTAGTCTAAGCTGATAAAAATTTAACCATTATTGCAGTTTGTGTATTGTGCATAAAGCACCGCAGCATGTCTCAATTTGTTCTGTTTTGTTAAAGAAACATTTGTCTGCGTTTTTGCAAGTTATTGGGTTTCCTTTAAGCACTTATTCCATTTTTCATTGTGAATTTATTTTTCTTTGGCTTTTAGTGTAGTACATGCTTACTACTATCCCTCTGAATGATTTACTAGTGTGAGAGAAATGGCTTTCCATTCAGACCATCAGAACCGGCTCAGGCATTCAATAGAGGACAACTGTCGTGGTGGCAAGGGTCGTGTTCGTCGCATGTCAATCCAATTGACTTTGCCAAGACATTGTGTGTGCAAATGTGCCTTGAGTGTATTTATTGCACACACAATACTTATACTTGACGTTTGTGTAGAATATAACCATTGTATACCTACATGCACTGTTATTTTGTTATTGTTACAGATATAACTGCATGCATATGCTTTACACATATGAAAGTGCATAATACTATTGCACGATAACCTAAGACCGTATTGTCTAAGTCTGAGATGTCTATGTACATTAGTCACCAGTATTGTTGTAAGTGAGTCATCGAGGGATAATAGATCGAAACACTGAAGGAAAAGAAAAGAGCAGCAAGAGAGGGGAAGGTAAAAGAAACGGGAAGAAATGGATGAAAAATAAGTTTCTCTAGCCAACTAAACATCCATTCCCTTACTTGCTTTTTGCTTATCGCTTTCTATCTCTCCACTTGAGTCCTTTACTTTTTTCACCGACGACTACTTTACTTACATAGACAAAAAGAAGAAGACAATGCTTCCTACTACTGCTACTGACTCTGATCGTTTTCGTCAGACCTTAGAGCAGATTGAGTGACTACTATGGTGCTGGTGGCCTAAGCGAACTTGTGTCAGTTTTTGTGTTGTTCCTTTACTCTCGTTTAGTTAGTGGGAGAGCAGCGTAATATGTATTAGTAGTAGTATGAGGGAATTTAACCAATCTAATTTAATGGAGCGATAGTAACTTGGACGGAAAGACAAAGACCGGCCATTTCGGCGCACAATTGTTTGTATCACTCTATATACAGAAGAAGATACTGTGTAGGTAGATTGTAGTAAGTAAAAAGAGATGTTTTCTCCTGATAATGAACACCAGCTCCCTGATATGCCTCTTGGAATACGAAGGATCCAGAATATGGCAAATGACTTTGAGTAGGCGGTGGTATAATACTAATACAAATACCCAGACTGTCGTAACTTTTGTAATGAATGAATTTCCTATCGTTTGATTTCAGTTATAAAAAGTCTTCCCCCAGTAGTTCTGGGTAAAATATATACATACCTATTCTACAGAAAACGTATTAAGTTACTTGTGAGATGGTAATTTTCTTCTGCGCTCTCTCCGTACTTTATAATTGAATGTTTCTGATTTGTATTTGTAATTGTGACACAGATCCTCCGATCCTTCACCTCATTCCGCCATCAGGAACCATTGAAACCACAGAGGGGCAAACCGTGGATATTGAATGCATTCCAAGTGGAAATCCGAAACCTAGAATTGTTTGGAGCATGAGAGTAAGTCTCTAATTCCCATTCGAAAACTTTTACTTCTTGATGATTCTACTACTTCTAAAACTTTTATAAGACTATAGCCAATTCGTAATCTATAAGATTCTGTGCTGTGAGTAACTGAAGAAGACATCGTTACGCTAATTAGTTAAATTGCCGTTTATGGTGGGCGATGAAATTAATTGGTTAAATTAACTTGGCGGTAATTATTTTAGGTTATTGTGTAATGTTATTATAGAATGGTACGATTCCAGTGCATCCTGTGTATCTGAACGAGACAAAGCTGATACTAAGAAATGTCACGCCACAATTCACCGGACTATACGTTTGCACAGCGGATAATGGCGTAGGACGACCGGCAATCGCAGCTATTTACGTCAGAGTTATATGTAAGTAAATAAAATGTTATGTTGTTATTTTCCGCAAGTACAAAATATCGACTCGCTATATGATGACATTATAACTTATGGCTTGGATTAAATTACATTCAATCATAATCATGAGACCTTTATCCTGAGAACTCAGCACAGCCATAAATAATAAACTTTTACGTGCTATGCATATTGTGTGTGAATGTACCGAATATTGCGTAACACTATATTATACTTTCCGTTGTACCAGCACATAGTAGACTGTGCACTTACAAACTATAGTAAAAATAGAGTAAGATAAATATTTGCATGGCTAGTCATAAATCTCGTCTTGGCGTGAGAAAGATTGACTTGATGATAAGTGGAATGTTGTAAATACACGTAAATAAAGTAGATACGTACGAATATAAAGATCGTAATGTGAAAAGAGCGACCCTCAGCAATGTCAGCGTTTGTGTTGTTCTAAACAATTGTACAATGGAGAATGAGTTGAGTTGACATTTTTAGATTAGAAATAAGTATCTTCGTGATGTTAATATCACTTACATGAGTCCCATCCCAATCATGACTTTGTTCTGTCATTTTACAGACTCTCCAGTGATAAAGACTCCTAAAAGACGAGTTCATGGTGGAGTCAAAGCCAGAGCTCATTTAACTTGTGTGGTGGATGCTGATCCGAAACCTGAGGTGGGCTTTTCCTTAATACTTTCTATATTATACGCTTTAGTTTACATTCACGTTCACCAGATGTGTATTCAAGATACATACAAATTCCTCGCAATGACTTTTAACGCACATAAAACGTTCACGTACGCTCTTTCTCTCTACAAGTATCTGTCTGTACTATGTATGTAGTTGTCAGTTTGTCATTCATAAGACATTTAAACATTGTTCTCGGCCGTCTATTCAAAAAATTCGAACTGTCTCAATGTATTATTAACTTTTATGATGGAAAACTTTAATAATTCTACATTAGAACCAAGGAATGAAAATGTTGGCGAAAGCGAGCAAGGATAATATTTGTACAACGAATCGTATTAAGTAATAGAAAAGAGCAGCAGTCGATTCTGCATATTTTGTGTGAGAGTACTTTTTCAAGTTAGCTGAGCATTATGAGTACTTATTGATCTCCTGGCGTCACTTAAAATCAGTTAAAGGTCACGATGAATAGGAATTTGATATTCTTTGACTACATTCTGTCGAGTCTGCTTTTTCTAGTATACCTACCTAGGTAATTTATGTATCTTTTGAAATACAATACAATATTTGTACTATGCCTTTTTATGTAGAGATGGTATGGCATTTCTAGAGGTAAATGTATTTGACACACTACTTTGCATGAAATGACAGGTCCAGTGGCGCTTTGGAGAAGAACTTGTTCAACTTTCAAGTAGAGTGTCTACACATGTACAAGACAATGTATATCGTCTTATTTTCGACCCAGTTAAGGCAGACGACTTTGGGATGTACAGTTGTGAAGCGAGTAACAGCATGGGCTATGACATCAAGGTTATCGAATTCTCAGGTTGGTTTACTCATTGTATTCTTTGCTACTAATTATACTTATAAGAACTGTACCAGAAGAAACTATAGTAAGCATAATATTTTCCAAATTGTTCGAATTGTCTCTTCCATCATTAAGATTGCATTATTTTTATTCTTGGTAAAAGTATACCTATACACTATGACTTACCTACGTAATTAACAATTATTCGGGGAAAAATTGGATTTCTTTGTGTAAATTACGGTTTGTACTTTAGTTTACGCGCAACCTACTTATGACATCGCGTGGAATGATTTACTGAGTCAAAATAAAGCGAGACATGTTTTAAACACATGTTCCTTTCTTAATGAGAGACCAAGTCACACTCACACACAGGATGGTAATGCTATTGATTTTGTAAACATGGGTGGGTTACGAATTAACTTAATTGAACAAAGTTTTGCTTTTCTATCTGAAATTGATGAAAATCCAATAGTTGTGTTTCATCGTTAATGAATGCGGCATTCTGAAGTGTACAAAAGCTATAAAATATACTATGTGATATAAAATGTGTTGAAGATGACTTGGGAGCGAAATGTGTGTAGCTATTTTGAAGAGCAGGTTTATTATACGGGTTTTATTAGGCGTGCCGAATGCTCCGATCGTAAATAGTTGGACGAATGCGATTTGGACTGATAGTGAGACAGGGAAAGAAGGAGTTCAAGTGACAGTGTATTGGGTGGTGGAATGCTACAGCTCTCTGATTGATTACCGTTTGCACTTCAGAGCTGCTCGTTTAAAACCAGCTCTCACTTCATCTAATGAAGACCAGACTCCAGCCTGGACAGAAATTACCGTTCCGGCTGATCCATCCAGTCCCAATTCATTTATTCACTCAAAAAATTTCCCCATTCGAGGTCTCAAACATGGAGTTATCTACGAAGCTGTCATCAAAGCCAGAAATAAATATGGATGGGGCCCTTTTTCTACCGTATGCTACTTCTCAACTTTCCCAAGTAAGTGATGGTCATTCAGGGTCATGACAGTCATGAATTGCCCTTTTGTAGCGTAAATGTTTTTATGTGTACTTTCACACTAACTGTCGTGGAGTAGATAGCTTTGTCTAAAGTATTAATGGCTTCCGCCGGATCCATCGTATAAATGTTTTATTATACACAGTCACTTTCATAAGTATAAATCTTTATACCATCTGTGGTGCAATATACAATTTTAATCTGTTTACAAGAACTGTAAACAGAGATTAAAATCATAAGTGTAACAAATGATGTCGGCTTCCGCTTAGATGATAAAGTATTTAATAGTAATATTCTTTAAGAAATAAGTTTTTTAAGGAATATAAGAAGAAAGTGAAAACTTTAATAATGTTTTTTCTACCACAGCAATAGACTCATGATCAACACAAAAGCAAAAATAAGTTTTAGGTTTGTACTTTTTAAAGATAGAGAATGACGGAGACGAAAGAATTATTGATAGATTTTTATTTGTGAGACGAAATCACTTTTGAAAATAATTTTTGCAAATATTTTATTGTAATAGTAAAATATATCTATTAGGTCATTCTGACTTTCATCCTTTAGCCCAAAATACAGCGATTTCTATGTACCTAATTCTAAAGCTTGTGAACAGATTGATAATAAGATAAATAACTCTACAGCCAATAGGTTACATGTTCACTTATACATTACATGCCTAATGCTGAATTAAATTTTCACACTTAAGTGATATTGAGGTGTAAGTATTTTTATTCCAATTAATTCGCGAATCTAAATATTACATTTAGTTAACTTTGATCTGATTCATTTGATTTCATTTATTATTTTCAGATTCGTCTAGTACTCAACAACAAGAAGAAATTAAGGAGCGTTTCCAAGAGTTGAACTCAGTTGATTCGGGTAAGATTACATACGACTTGTTTGATATTGAAAGATACGTCATGAATTTTATTTCATGTTACATGTTAACAGTTGTTTTCATTTCGAACGGGATACATGGTGTTCCAGGCCAACCAGGGGATGGAGAGGATCTTGATTATTCAGCTTCTGCAGCGTCATCATCAGCAAACCCACAACACACGCCCCTTTTCATACTTCACTGGATATTCATAATGTCAACTTTCTTCTTTCCACTGAATGTCATATCGTCAGTGTTAACAAACACATCGTGTAAATCCATCATAAATAGATGAACCGACTGTAAATCATCCACGTTCTGACTTGTTTGTGACTATAGCACGTAGTACCATTGCACGTATATTTTTTTCACAAATGTAACTGCTTAAAAGAATATCATTCAAGACATTTATAGGGTTGTGCAAGAAATTGCGTGTTTGTATTAGGTATTAAAAAATAATGAATAAGTTAACTAAATAACCTTAGTATGTAATTCTTCTATATAGATTCGATGTGCTTTGATCCATATAGCTGTAGTAGTATGTAAACATTTTAATTAAAAGTGTAGGATGTATAAGACGGAAGAGAATGATGTTACATAAAACACGTGAAATACACATGCACTACTTTTATCAAGGAAATTTTTAGTTAACAGCATTAGCACGTAATAATGACACTACCAATTGGTAGATTTAGATTGGATTCTTGTCACTCTCATGGTGTTTCCATTTAGAAGGATCATTTGTCATTTTGTTTTTTGTTGTAGTAAATACAATAACCAGGTATGTGTGATGTATGTACGTGGGCGAGTTTTATTGTGCATTGCATATTAAGCTGTACAATAATATAATGTTATTCAGCATGCACTTTCCAATGCCTGTCTCAAGTGGTACAGTTCTGTGTATAATATATAATAAACTTTTAGTATAGGTATATATCAAACCAAAGCATGGACTATGTACTAAACATATTTTAAACTAAGTAAATACTACTTGCATTTTAGTACCCACCATGTATACCTACTACCTATGTAGATTAACATATAGATCGAACACATGCACTGTAAATAATATTACATAATACAAAATCTTTATATATTTTTTCTGCCTACGCACATTTTTTCATAGAAAGGTAAAGTGCCGAAGGAATCTTGTTCTGAAGATGTTTGTTGGTATCAATTGACAAATAAGGCGACAACGACATATCAACATCAAATCAAACAGTCACGTTTGCGTCTTTAGAATTAGCATCGCATTACAACCTATAAATTTTCACGCTCATGCCATACGATCGCACAACATGAGTTAGTTCTTCAGTGTCACTATGGCTAAGCCTGTATTTCTATTATATTTATGTTATAGTTATAGTAAGGTAGCATGCAAGCAACTGTCTCTACTATTGTACATATATAAGCTGCATGTAGTATTTGTTTGAGTAGAATATGGTAGGGATGTGCAACATTTCATTGTCCAGATATGACATCCACGAAAGTATCAGAACTAATCGTCTTATAAACACGATGAGATGTGCTACCACGTACACGTACGGAATACTTGTTTTTTTTCTCATCCATGGCATTGTTAATGACAACATTGATGAGATGCATTCATTCACACGTAGAAGACCGTCGTCGTCATTGTTGTCGTTCCCATAATCGTTTGAAATAATGGCAAGTGATTTATATAGATAACAAAGTTTACATAATATTATCTTAATGTTAGTTAATGTACCATAACTAGTATGTAAATTAAGATACATGTGTATACTACCCCATCTCTTCTATAATAATGAATAATGTACTTGATTTAAAGTGTAAAGTTACAGAGCTATGTTTTTTTATCGGAGTTGCTCTTCAATCATGTCATTTAGCTAAATGTGAAGTTTAGGTAACAACAAAAGTAATCTAATCACTGTGTTGTGCTCATCTTTAAGTATTATATTATGCAAATATCTGTTTGTTTGCTTTACTTATTACTCCGTTTAGCCAATAAGAATTCCAGCGTGCTCATCTTTAATGAAGACAGTAGACAGAGCAAGGAGGTACTACAAATGCAGACAGTATACGTTGTCATTGTTATGTTTAGTAAATGTATTTCACTTTTTATTTACGTGCACTGTAAATTATCATAATTTTCGAGTAAAGAGTCAACTAAGTACCATCTAATGTACTCATTTATAATTCATTTACATATTTATGAGAATGAAATAACATTTACTACCTTCTGTGCTCAACTCTTGTGTGCAAAAATCCTGTTCCTGCCTCACATGTTTTATTCGTACATACCCATTTGCATACACAGTGGTTTAAGTCACGAATGAGTGCAAAACAACGTATTAAGCTGACCTTTCATTTAAAAAATTCTTCATTGCACATTAAACCTTATCAGTCATTCTTATTGACAATTTTAAACTTACATTGCCTTGGGAAATCTTTCCAGACTGAATCCGATACAAATATGTGAGCAAATTACGTCATTAGAAACGTCGCAGCTCACTTAATTACACGGGGGTGATAAATATCACACAAATATTATTGTGGTAAATTGGGTTAAAATGCGATGTTTGTTTTCTACCAAAATAGCTATGACGTTTTTCTGACATTCTGATACAAAATTATAGTCATAGACATAATTTACCTAGTTCTTAAATGTCATTAAGTGTGGGAATGTTATTCTGCAATGCACAGACACGGGCACAATAAAATGGAGTTGTTTTTTGGGTGGAATATCGTAGGAGAATATTAAGCATTACTGCTGCATTTGATTTGCATGACGGTTCTTGTAGTTGCGGCTGTGGCATCCCTAATGTAAGCTGCTTGCTTTAAAAATTTCTCAAGTCTTCTTACGTATCTCAAGAAGAAATCTTTTACGTCAGTTTAGGTAAGGTATGGTAGGAGGTGATTGCATTTACTTGTAATTTGTTTGTTCCTTATCGAAAACTTGATCTCGTTTGTCAAAGTCAACTCAAAAATGCTTAATCGGCCACTCCCGTATTTTTCTCAGATTTCAAAAAAATATATGCCAAATCTGAGCAACTCTTCCTTACTTATAACTCCAGAAATGGGCATCTGCGTATTACAGTTGAAACTGATGATTGTTGATAGCTTATAATAATTATTGGCATTTTGAATGAGAAGACTACTCTTCTCAGATTTGGAAGTCTTATGCATACGGGATTATGCAAGCACCATATACATCTTCAGCACATACTACTTCACATTTTTTATGACTTCATCATTATGCACTTTCAATTGCATTATCATTATCAATTTCCATGTCGAATTTGCCACCCTTAAATTATACAAGAAAAATAATCTTACACATAGCAGTGGTATTTAGTTTCTAATATAAAAAGCAAGCTTCTCTTTAACTATGGAATTGATGAAGAGTTTTTCGTAAAATGGGAGCTTCCAAGTGTCAGCGCCATTTGGCACACCACTAAAATTTATGGACTGAATAATGTTGGCTGAAGAAAAAATGACTTTTTTTATTCGCATTATTGCTCAAAGCAATTTTTCAACTGCTCTCTATAAAACGTCTGTAATCTGTGTATAAAAGAAACATTATAATGTAAATATAGACACAAGGCACGTACAACCATAGCATTACATTACAACGGCCAGCGGCGGATCATCAGACGAAATGTAATTCCGCAGTATGCAATTTCAATCAAAGGAATTTTTAACTAAAGTTACAAAAATAGGAATTACCTACACTAAGACTTGCTAAGAGAATTTTCGACGTAGGTGTGTTGAAAGTGATTACATATCCCATATCACTGACTGGCAACCTCATTGTGTCTCGCTTGATTGTTTTCCACTTGTTTTATTACTCTCCATTCCATTTACAGTCTTCTTAAAATGTTACCACTGGATTTTAAAGTGGAAGATTTTCCACTTTCATCTATTCCCTTATGCATTATCGTGGAAAATAAGGAAGACAATTTATCATTCTGCTGAATGTCTCTTCCGCAACCTTCTCCTATCATTTTCCCTACCCTCCTTTCATATATTTATGACCTTGTTCACATCTATTGGTTGCAAACTACCCGGATCATCTCGAAATACAACTCCCTATGTATTATATTGTATTACACTACATACAAATATACACATTATGTGCATGTCCTCCTTTGTTATTTATTACGCAATTTATTTTTCACTTGCAATATGTTACACTTAAATTATGACAAATTCAATCCTTAAGACTTTAATAACAATCGCTAATGTATTTGCATAGCATTATTTGCATTACACATTGTTCTGAAAACATTACAAAAAAATCACAATTTTTACAAATGGAACTTGTATACTCTTTAATACTATTTGATGAAACGATCACACACACAAACACATATACTATAACAAAGCACATGCAAAAATGCATAGCTATCAGTTGTATTTGCAGATATCAATGAAACAACAACTTTGGATGATCTATATTATCCTAACGGTATCATAAAAACATAAATTATGAAACTGTGTTTTGAGACTTGTAATTTAACCAATTTATTTTTATGCAGTAACAGATATACGAAGCGGAGCATATTTACAGATAAAAGATCAGAAATTCACAAATCAAGTCTACTACAAACTACAGCATGCATCGTACTTACCTATATCAAAAAGTAATCAATTCATTATTTAAATTAGTTACATAGAATTTGTAAGCTACCGGTTCGGTAACTCTTGGATGAATGAAGGTAGATTTATCAGTCCTGAACTTATTTATTGCCTCAACATAGCCTAAATCCATTTACTAATGGTAAATTATTATCTGCAAGAATAGATTATCAGTTATTCCCTATACTTTATCTTAATGAGTTGTGCAGATACTCATCTATATGTACTACTACACAATATTTCTCTTTGCTAATTAGAAACAACGCCTGAACAGCCTGTAGTATAAAACAAGGTATATGACCATGTAAATGTTTATAACACGCACTTAAACAAGTAAACCGGATGTGACTGCAAAAGTGAAATACTACAAAATACTAAATACTTTTCCATCCTTAAATGTGGCAGCTACTAGTTTTCAAAATTGCATGTTAACTGAAAACACATGATGAAAGTTCTTTCCACCCACCCTACTGAAAAATGTGACTACACATGAACACTTAAGGTAAAAGTAAGTGCATATAAAAGATACTACAACATTAAAATTTGTCAAAAGAGAAATGTGACGGGGAAATCTTGACAGATGCATTAGGTATGTACATAAAAACACAAAATGTTGTTTGAGTAAAAGTGGAGACAGCATCCACTCGAATTGCATTGAGATAAAGTAAAATGTACTATTATGAGTAGTCGAGCCAGGATCCTTCAGAGAAATAATGTGGACATAAAGTTAAGGAACTCGGGGCTTATAACCTTACACTATAGGCGTGCATAAAAAGGCAATAAGAGAGCGGCAGGGTGCCTTCAAAGAAAAGTTATTAGGCTTGAAGAACGTAAGCAGGTTGAGGAGTAAATAACACCATTGTCGTCCATTGTGTCTCAAAGTATAAGTATATAGGGATTCGAGGATTTGGATTTAGCTGGGGAAACTATCACTCGAATCTCTTAATAGTCTTTATATATATTCTTGCACTTACTTACACTTACACTTTTCAAACTCATTCTTTCGCAGTTAAACAAGTCTCTCGTGGATACTATTTTCTTTACACACATAACATTTATTATTCGTATGTGCAGTAAACTGTATTGTAGTCGTAGTAGGATCTATAACGTTGATACTTAAATATAGTTTGCTGTACTGAAGGCTATATCCGTCCTCAGCACGTAAGTAGCAGTTTCCTTTTTAAAGGAACGTCAAAAAACATTGTGCATACAAATAATACTTATACTATAATGGTATATGATGATACTGTGCATCAATTACATTGAGAAGATGATACCTATAGACATTTAGGTATAATATCTTTTCAATGTTGTAGAGATAAATGCAACACATGGTAGAGTATCCTAGGTAGGTAGGTAGCAATGTTGTTATATAACTACCTACAGAAAACTACAATAGTTTACTCTAAACGAAATTGGGTAAACGAGTAAATGAGTAAATGAAGGCAAACTGAAGGAAAGGAAGGGTGAACAAAAGTAGGTATTCTCACTCCTGCATTCAATTCTCACAATATTAGCAGAATGTTGTTATAAGGCAGAGCTATATATGTAGGGGTAGATTTTTATCATTTTTCCATCTGTATATGTACTGCTGGAGAATTCACTTCATCTCTCCTTAATCTCGTATCCATTCATTCTAAGCTTTTGTTTTCGATTTCGTTCCATTATCTTGTACAAGCAGACAACCGAATCTGACGCTTCGATGGACAGGGCATCAACTGAAATACAAACGAAGCTGCTTCTTGCTGTTTGTCTTGGTATTCCTCCTCTGCTCAGTTGAAAGTAAAGGAGGAAACGGTTCGTGATTCTATCTTGTAATGTAAACTATAGATTTTATTTTATTAGTATTCTTCCAGAAGAAGAGTAGTACCTATATACGCTACTTGCTGCTATGATTGAGATTTTCATTAAGACAAGGCAAGGCCAGTTCATTTCAAGTTTGCATTTTGTTTGCTGGCATGAAAGCAATTTATACAGCTACTAATTTATTGCCATTGGCGAAAATCTGTGTTATTAAATCGAGGAAAAGTAGGTATAATACCGAAACGCTCAACTAACTATGACTAACCCAACACATGTGAGATTCGCCCTTTGTTGAACTAGTAAATGATCCTAGGTACTAAGGTAAAGGTACCTACACGTCTTGCATCACTCTTCGCAGAACATCTCTTACACATTACATTCGCGTTACAGCAGTTTAATATTCTATGTGCGCTCTGTTATTTTTGCACAAAATTACCTACCTCTACCAGCAAATAGGTATCTCAACTGTAGGTTAGGTACACGTAAGGAATGTACGTGTCCTCCTTAACATATGAATCCACCTGTACTACATGCACTTTTCGTATTCTCTCTCTCCTGCTCTTCAAGGTGTAACTTTTTCAATGATTTTGCATGGCTTACTGAAGTAATTGAAGTCCACCAGATACGCGATTCTCAATGATTTCTTGATTTCTAACAAGCATATAATTACAACTCAAACTTGCGTGTTTCGTTTTTGAATTCTGTCCAACAAATATCCTTAATATTTATTATGTCACATTATTGTGTAACTTTATGTCTTACTGTAATTAAATCTCCACAATATAATCAAATATCATTCTATACTGAATTAGGTAATCTTGATCCATGATCCGTCGTAAATGATGCTATATAAATTTGAACGAATTTAATACATATTACCTATAGAGTAAATTTGTTATTCAATTAACCTTTCATTAAATAGTTGAATGAAATGAGGTCATCAATCTTACGGATTTCTAAAAATTTAAAAGGAAAACATAATAAATGGCCAGAAATAGAAATAATATGAGAAGTGCCATTGCCATTTGAGAAAAACAAAATCACGTTGGGCGGACTGACACTGTCAACAAAACCGTCAGTACAGCGAGATAGAACTTTGCTTTGTGTGTAGTGTACCATAATAGGTACAGTATTATATTAAATGGTGCTTATTGTGTGTACCAACACAACACTCGCCTGTGTGTCACAAATGTGAGCAATAAATACATGAAGGCAGGCTTTCTGAAATCTCCGGAACAATTGAAGGCACATATAGGAGGAGGTCGTTCGATTGTAATTGAAAGCGTACTTGAAGGCAACACAGCGGAAGCACTGAAAACGAGCTATTTCTACACTATATCGAACAAACGAAGGGTTCGTCATCGTACCTCCCTACTACCTTAATGTTTAAAGGTACTTATTTGGGTACCAGTAATACAGCCCAGTACTCTTGTTGTATACAATTTCGAAGGGACTGCCGGATGGTACCCTTGCCGGAAAACACTCACAGATACAGATACTAGTTATGTTCGTGCGTCCCGTAAGTTGCTTGCAGCCTATGCATGACCTAGTCATATTGTGCTGCGTACTTTGCGAGTAGAAATATACCAAACCTGGGACGGTATTCCTCCTCCCCTTATGCCTTGTACATATGAAGTCCAAGTTACTTACTGGGATTACTCTATATATTTCATTACAGGAGGGAAACTCGGGGAGAAAGAGAAAGGGATGTTGTTAATGTATAATGGTGTGTTGCATGATGCGGTGTTTACACGGTCTCATGCCATATATAACTCGGTAAGAGAATACAAACCAATTTATATTTCATGAAGATTTACTAGCAATTTAGGATATAACCTAAATTTTCCAGAAAGCTGTTTTCAAAAAATGAATTTCGTTTGTTATGATAGTGTAAACGAATATTGCAGTCCGTCAAAACAGATCTTGATATATATACACGAAAAGATAAAGGAAGGATGTACTAAAAATTTCATTCAGAAAGCACGTAGGTATATACAAACTGACACGGAAATGATGTACAGCAATGTTGTAAGCATAATTGAAGGAAAATTTACTTCCATTTGGAGGTCTACTGTATTCCACATTGAAACAAGAGCCTTTGGCCGCACGCTTACTTACTTTACTTTACATGAATGTGCTATGTGAATGTTTTTGACTCGCTCGGCAGTCGGCCAAATGATACACCAAAGAAAGGAGCAAAGTTATACCGATCTCCGTGAGGATCCTGATAGAATTACGATTGTATAATACAATATAGTATACATTGAGAACATATGGATTCAGATCGAAAGGTTGCATCGCTACCTCTAAATCTACCTTTAACACTCGAAAAGCAACTAAGTCAACTGTCAGAGCGGTTTAGAGGGTAGACTTGTTATAAGTAACCGTACAGCAGTAAACTGTTAGTCAGCAAAGCAGTCATGGAATATATAGAAGTGATTCAATACACACACGGAGTTAGTTGGTGGTTTAACTGAACAGCCCTCTCTTTTTCTACTTACCTCTCTGGTGGGTACACATTACATTATGTGCGTTCGTCTCAACACTAAGCTACACAGACTGAGAATGCATTGCATTACATTTACTACTACTCGTTTCAAATCCCATCCATCCCAGTAGTAGTGGTGAAGCCCTTTCCTTTTCCATAGTCTTCTCCACGTTCAAAATCCATCCATGCATACAAATAGACTCTTGCAGTTGCCTGCCAGTGCACTGTTGACTTAACTCTGGTGCAGAACACAAAACACATTCAATTTATACAGACTCCAAAAATCACCTCTGTGAATACATTCTCTAATGTACACAAATAAACAAAAATAGTGAGTTTAAAACGAACGAACAAAAGCAAACCAACCAAAGGTAGATTGTGGCTTTACCCCGTGAGTATATTTTACTCAGTTTATGTTTTACCACCTTCACATAATGTGTCTTCAGTTTCAGCAGTAGGTAGACTGAAACTGCAACTCGTATATTATTACAGTCGCGTCTTTTCGGTTCTGCTTCTGTGTTAGTTTAAATTACACAGTCAGGTTGTGAGAACTCTTCGACTTGAACTTGCACTACTCTGTGGATTGTTTGGAATGAACAAAGTAAAGTAGTAGTAGCATTTTGCCCAACGAAGGAATCTTTTTAGCTTTGGCAGCAGAGATACATTTTAAATTGCCGAACAGATTTCAGTGAACTTGAGCTCATGAGGGTCGTTTACAGATGTTTTAATTAAACATTTATTTCGTGGAAAAGAATCTACATTACCTACACTAATAGGAAATACAAGGTAATAATACAGAAAACCTGAAGCCATCACGACTTATGTAATCCTACCTGTGAATTTGTTTTTGCAACTAACAAGATTACAGTAGTAAGACAATAAGTAGTAATACGCAGATTTGCCAAATAAATTTTTTAATTTGCCATTACAGATATTGTATAGACGTAAAGCAGATTTAATGCGGTCGTTCTGTCTGTGTATGAAAAATTTAATTTCCTTTTGTGCGTATTAATACGTGTGTAGTTTGTATGTTAAAATAGCGCAAGTATTTTTACCATGACCTTATGGTAATTTGTTCGCAAATCATAAAACAAAACATTATTCATTTTACTGATACTTATAAATTACGTAATAATACTGTAACTTCATACCATGAGCAATTATTTTTTGTTTGCGTCTGTTCAGCAGTCGTCTATTAACCAGGCAGAGTAGCTCTGCTGTGCTCGACTTTTTATTCTGTGTTATGACCTATTAGATGTTTAATAGTTTGTTTTTTATGCATTCTGCATGTGCTGTATGATACATATACTTAGAAATACACAAGAAGATTATCTTTAGTCGAGTACATACTCTTGGTGCAGTTAAGTTGACAGTGCAAACTGTGTTGTTGTTTATTTTGGTGTGGTGAGTGCGCAAAGAAGCAACCCTCATGGATATTTTTGCCAATGTTGACAAGAAAGCTTTCGTGTAAAAGTCCCAGTGGAATAACATAACATAGCATTGCATTTTCTTTCTTTAGAAACGAAATTGCTTTTTGTTGAGAGCAGGTCTTGTAGCAGAATCACACACAGAGATATTCACAGAGAGTTTATATAGCTGAACGCTGTATATGTTCCATGCTCCATCCATCCGAATCTCACGTGTAGTTTGTGTTTATATAGGTACGCTGTACGCGTCTACTTTATTACTGTCAAGTGCCAAATGTCGCTATTCACTACCAACTAAATTACATTCGCAGCACTATAAACAGCTTCAGACTCTGATTTTTTACGAGGAAGGAAAAACACGGGACATTTTTGCAATTGGTAAGTTTGAGAAAATTACATAGAGATTTCTTTATATATAAATATTAAAAACACTCTCAGGTATTTACATACCTTAACATGCATAGGTACATATAGACAGAATGGAAAATGAAACAATATTTTCTCAAACAGAAAGATTGAAAAAAATTAATATTTTACTATGGAAGATTGTATTTTCCTCGCATACGTTATTCAGACCAATACTTATGTGTGTAGTTGTGGAATATTATTTTATTCTCATGAATATATCATGATTTTATTTTTATGTGAACTTATTTTTTGTTTTGCACTCTACTGAATCTTGTTCTCGTCTTTTCACTCGTCAAGATGGAAGCGAAGCGCATGAAATGACGTAGACGTCAGAAACAGAGCTGTGAGCAATGAATTAGTAAGTAGAGAGCACCTGACTCATGCAAGAAAAACAACTCTCGTGCAATATTGTAAAAAGATGTAGACACATAGACATTAGTATCACACATAGATTCAATGTTTGCTATAACGGCCATAAAAATGCAATCAGTTGAAGTTGACTGTGTTTTCTTGAGCTGCTACTCATTAAGTGTTATTAAAACGCCTACAATGAAGATTGCAACTGAGATATACGGAAATTACACCAATTCCCCATCGTGTACATTTTATTGTGTCGAAGGAATGCTAAGCTGCATTATAGAGCACAGTAAAGTACAAAATTGTATTTTACTGTGTGTACTTAAGCTTAGAGCTAAAAGAGTAAGCAAAAGCAACTTGTGATAAAAGTCTTTTGAAAAAGAGTGTCTCATCTTGTCTCTTATGCTCCATTACACACACTTCTCCTATTGTACCAGCAGCAATAGTTATCTGGTTTGTAGTTTCCAAACCCATTCTGCCAAAGTCGAAGTAAAGATTATCTTGTCATGAGATAAGGATAAAAACATCTACTAAACACATTCTATCAGTATGAACAATACTGTGAAGTACAATAACAAAAAGCAAACTAAGCCAAAATGAAATGTGAACTAACCAAGCAACTAACTCAAGTAGACAGACACTACTTGCAAATCTTTTTAACTTATTTACTTGTACAATATGTAAACGCCTAGCCTTGATATGATTTGATAATAATAAGTTTCCACAACTCACCAATTACTCTATTATCAAATCAAGTGGAGTAATTTGCAAATTTTTATATAATTATTCCTGAACAACAAAAACGCACAGCGTGCTGACAACATGGTCACACACGTATTTCGCGTATAGCTGTCAATAAGTTATCATATTGTTCGTAATGTGTTGCGGCGCATTTAATCTTTCGTGATTCGGAATACTTAAAATTTATGGCAATGGCAATTCTAGATTTTTATAATAAGCCAGCTGAGACCTTCCTTCCTATCCAATTACATGCACTCTACTGCATAATTCCATACAGACAACATAATATATCTACACCTAGTTATTGTAGTTATTGTACTCAAAATTCTCCCTATGTTGTATAATAACCTATTGTGTACGGTATTTCATTGAAACTCGAAACAACTACTAATTGTCTTTATCGATTAGTGAAGAATGCAATTTCTTATTTTGCATAAATGGGTTTGGCAAGTAAATACCAAAGCAGATTTATAAATATTGTAGGCACTCTGTTTGTATAAATAGATGAATAATTGGAAGTCTCGAGACAACAAACAATATACCGCAAGTTGCCTTGCGACTCTTCATGAGATGCGGGTTTAACTTTTATATGCTAATGCACACAGAGCGCCATTGCGAGATAATCGTATGCTGTGTACGTGTATGATTATTCTAAATGGAGAACCTCACCTGAAATTAGCTTATCAAGGTATCTATACACTCTGCACACAATAATAACATGCAGATCTCTCTCTGAGACGTAAAGAGCGTAGGCAGAGAACACCAGCAGAAGGGAGAAGTCAATGATTAGCTTATGTATATTACTCATTCTAAACGGGTTGAGTCGTTGCATCTTTGTATTCTAGCATAAATTGCATTATACATTATGTCAGCAATAAGATTAACGAAGTAGCTTACAATTCAGATACACGTATCAACAGAAAACCTCACGAGACATAGTAGGTACGACATATGTATGTACAAGTGTAGATTACTCACATAAAAAGTGCATATTTTCATTTTACTTGCCATAATTCCTGATGACAGATGGTCTTTTAATAGGATGTAAATATATACGTATGCCTACATTACTTAAGATAAAATTATTACTTGGCCGCGGTCACACAAGACACAGGGATAGATATACATAATAACAATAAAGTCCATTATTATATCATCTGGTAATTTTGCGCTTGCTTTGTGCGTAGTGAATTGCATTGCGCTATTTACTGCACTGCGGTTTGTCTTTTCCATATAAATATAAATGTAGGAGATAATACCTGTTAATGGACCTACTATTAGGTAATTACAATACGATCTCATCATCTATGCCAACTTTAACTCGCTCCTAGTTACCTACTACCTACATGAAAGTGGCTCTACTGCAAGGCAATTATAGATGTCTATTCTATTAGTTATTAAATGTATGTTCCTGCAGATAACAATGCCAGTTCTTTATACATCAATGGAAATTCACACTGTTTTTATGCGCAGTTTTATCTTTTACAATATTATGTGCATATTGATAGGATAACAGTACGCTATGTGAATTTTATAATGTACTGCAATCAACCCTAATATCAATATCAACTGCTAGCAGTAGTAGTAGTAGTAGTAGTGTTAGATATTTTAGTTACTGGTTCGTGATCAGATAGATTATACGAACTTCAATGATGGAAGACACAACAATTGCTTTTGCATGTCTGATCAAGCTTCATTTTCATAAATGATAGCAGAATATTATCACATGTATAAAATATAGCAATATGAAGCATACAAATGTTATTCCGTGGATTAAATAGCCTACGGTTGCATATATGGCCGCATTAATACATATAATATAGTAGGGAGTGCAGTTATTATAGGTATACAATAAGTATTACACTGGAAAGTATGGGTTGCATGCATGAAGTATCAAATACGATGATGTCCATTAGTTAACCGACTGAATAATGATAGTAATGATGATCAGATTGTATAATAATGGTCAGAGTTTAGCCATATGTACTAATAAAATGCGCATTTGTTAGTTAACCCTCTTCGATTTCCTTCCTTGTCAATGACTATTATCGTTATTGCCTCTATGACATTAAAATCATCAATTTGGTAAACATGAGAATCGTTGGTTCTCATTGTGTCTGTATTTGTAAAGTGCAGCAAAAAATTCTGGTGAGATACCACTTTTATGACTGAAATGCTACATATTAGGCAATTATTATGGTTTGTTAGCTTCATTTTCCATTTCGTAAACTGTAAACTCTATTACGCCTTCATCGTAATAAGGAAAAGTAAGTAGTGTGCCAGCAGAGTCAACTGATGATGTAGCTGTAGCGGGAAGGCTTCCCACGTGCAGCTGCAGGCATTTTACATGTACACAAACAAAATGGGCTAATGTCCACCCGTGTACTACATATACAGTACACATTCAAATTTAAGTTGTACACAAAAATGCAAGCTTACTTATTGCATTGAACGCAATGTTAAATGTTTTATAACGGTAAATAAAGGTGGATTATATAGATAATACAATGTTTTAGGTTTATTAACATGTGTTCTATTTACTATATACGAATATATGTACCTATTAGCTTGCAATATTCGAAATCGTATACATCATAAGGCGTCAGTAGGTTCCTTTAGCTTCGCATGTCATGAGTTTTTCACGAATGGTTTCTGTGAACTGGACAAAGAAGTTGAAGAAATCCCTCGCACCCTGTAAATGCTTATCTATATATACTTATCGAAAAATTCATTTATCAAGATTTGCAAGTCGTGTAGGCTAACGGACGAGGTGAAGATAGACTTTCCTACAATTTCCATCAAGATCTGTTCACTGGTGGGATTTTCGGAGACGTAGCATAACTCCCAACGCCAGGCTTTACGGGATTTTGACGCAGATGTTTGACAGAACTATCGTTTTTCTGTTGTAATACACAGCACTGCATTGCGATGCGTTCTTTTTCACTAACAATAAGCGTTAACATATAGGCATAGCGTAGAGTTTAGCTATGAAAAGGTATGATATTATTACCTCAACCTCTACACAGAAGAGAGGTACTCGACTTACGTGATTCACTCACATCTGCATCCAATACAACCAAGAACAAAATGAAACGGGTAGGGAGGGTTGCAGTTGCCGTATATGTACAGACGAAACAACTCTTAAATTCCATTTCATCCTTTCGTCCATTGCTCTCTAAGTCATAAAATGTTTTTCGTATTACCGAAAATTATGTTTACATGTATGTAGCTACGAATTTTAATGCAAATTTTAAAGCCCATCTTTAGAAAACGTGAAATGAGACAGTAAAATCTGTAAAGTATACACAAAGAAACTTTCAAAAATAAATTAAATGTGTAAGCAATGCTTTTGGAAGGTAATAATAATATGTACATTATTGGTTTATTTAGTACCGACATAACGAGAGTGAGAGTTTTTTGTGTGTAGATATATCTACATTTATATGAACGTATGTTCTATATACTACTACTACAACAACGGTATTATCATTATTATTTTTATGCTTAGTACATTACATAATATGCATATGGTTTGCACTGCATTGCATAATGTTACAGAAAAGAATTGTATTGTACTGTAGAAGATATTACTATAAGTTATATTATCTGTATATTATGTAAGTGTATAGAAAAGAATGTGACACAAACATAATAATATGGAGTCCAAAGACCTTATTTGATGTGGCCACAATATTACAAAGCATGAAACTACAAAAGTGATGCGTTAGTTTTTACATAGGTATCGAAGTAACAGCTGATTATTATTCCCACAAAAGTTGCGTTCAATCTTTATGCTACCTTTCATTCATTTAAAATGCGTATTGCTGCAATTGTGAATTGAAATACCTATATAGTGCGTAAACACATGTCCTTAGTCCTTACCTTCTTAAAATGGAAATGTAGTAATCAATTTTGCCATATATAGTTTACTCTTCTGACATTTCTTTTCCCAAGAGTATGTTTGCTCACTTTTCATTCATTTTGATTAGTTTGACAATTCTTTATCGCATGCAAATACTGTACAGTATTCTCCTGTAGTAAATAATTGTATAATAAATGAAGTCAGGTTAGCATTTATTGAATTAAATCGAACCAAAAAGGTTTCCTAGAATTGGTAAACGCATACCTAGAGGCTTTTTGTACAATGAAACATGTGGAGGTTGATAATGTGTACATAGGGAGAAGTAAAAGTAAAGGCACCCTACTAAATTACATACTTAGAGCAAAATCGTCAAATAAACAGTGATCTTGGCACATGTGCCACAAACAACTAGTTTTCTTTCTTTTCAACTTAAAAGGCTAACATCATATAATAACGAGGGCTAAACTTGTGGCATAACATTACCTACATAATTTTATTTGAAAGCTATCATAACAATCAAACATTTTCTCAATTCTTTGCCTGGTTCTTCAGGCTATAATGTGTATATACACGTACCAGACAAGTCAATGTGAGTTTGATAAGTTATTATTACTTTGCTGATGTGATTCTTATTTCTAACTGTCAAGTAATAACGTGGAAAGTTTATGTGGAAATGAATTTTTGAACGTGACTCCTTTTTCACATACACAATAGTAGTCAACTAAAGTGCAGGATGTACATACCTACTACAAACGGAACTGTACGTTCATGGATCCTTGGACAATATGCTTTTCCTTTATATTATAGATATTTATATATATATTTCATTTTCTCCTGCCGAAAAACTACTACTGACTTTACTACTTACTATACTTTAGGTATAGAGCTAAAAGAGAATAGTTGTTCAGATCACTTGCGTTTTAAACGAGGCACATTCGTCTCAGTGCATTCCACTCCTACCATTACATATTTAAAATTATTGCTTGTAGGATTCAGTAGGTGCACTTCTAAGTAGAAGTGTAATAATGTAGTGCTGTATTATTTAGCATGACACGTCCCTTGGTACTTTTAGTCCCAGTTCACTCTAAATGTTCTTTAGTTGAAAGGTACCGAGAAATACAAACATTTGTACAGGGGAAACTAACGGTGTTTTACATTTTGTGTGTAACAGTAAAGCATTCCGTGTTGTTAGTGGCAGAAAAGGCGCAACCGTCTTTTATGTATGATATGCCTCCTCCGTTTATAGTAATAGTAATAACACAGTTAATAGTAAGGACATGACCCCGAATGTGTACTGTGTGCTTTGTCCATTCCTTTGTAGTACTATATAGGTTCACGTATTACTAAACTTTTAGTCCTGTATCCCAAACCTTGTCCACTGCAGTAGTAATGTACTCTCCCGAACTATTTTCTACAAATAGTTTTCTAATAATATATTAAGAGGGAACATTACCGCTGGAAGTTTACACTCCGTGTGGGAAATGCATCTCGCATTAATCCACATTTACAATATTAGTGTTGGTACTACACAAAGTGCTTAATGCCATTAAGTGCAACTTTGGGGAAGATGAAGTATCTTGCATGGAAATAAATGCGCGGACGATAATAATACTTTTAATATTAACTGTTATGAAAGTATTATAAGTTCTATTGCAACTTTGAGTTGATTTATGTGCCTGGACGAGTTGTAAACCCTACCCTATCACTATAAGAACTGAAACTACCACTCTATGATGGGTATATAAAATGTTTTTAGTGGACTAGTGAAAGAGAGTCATTCGGTTTTTGTATGGTGATGCAATTGTGTGTGAGTTTAAAAGATTAATATGCTAAACCAAATGTTCTTCGTTGCTAAATGACGGTTTAATTTCCTTTTATTTATGACTGGCTATCATTATCATAAAGTAGTCACTAAACTATTATAGTGTATAAACAGAGGGATGTTGAAGCCCTGTTGTATGTGTAAATACAATAATATACACAGCACAATTAGACGAGAAGAAGAGCATTTGATTCTCACGCTGTATTATGTTCGTAAACACTTCATGTGTAGCTCTTTGTACTAATAATACATCATAAAGTACAATGCAATGCATATTGTAACAATGGGATAGGAAGATGTGTGTACAAACGCTCTTTAAGTACTATTGTTGCGTTGTGTGAGTGAAAGGAATTCAATTCAGTCGCTTTCAAAACCAGAGACTCCAGAGAGAGAGCAGACAGAGAGGTAATGTATGGTGTCTGTATGTGTGCATAAATACAGATTCGAACACATCAACAAAGCTTAACTGGAGTGGTTCGATGCAATTATGTTGATATATTCCTCTTATTTATGGCTTTTACAAAGATAAAATTTAATTTCCAAGCGTTAATATTGAATTGATGTGAAGTTCAAGGTGGAAGTAGCTTGAGCTTTATAGCCCGGGACCTTTCTTGGTGAAGGGCAAACGCTAAAGGCAAAATGAATTATTATTTCCTATAGTAGACTCAAAGAAAAAGAATTTTTACAACATTCTTCATCATAATGCAATTTAAATTTGATCCAGGCCTCTTGTAAATATTTATCAAATATGTAATGTAAGGTGAAGCAACGAATTCACAAAAAGTGTAAAAATGTAAAAGAAATGTGAGAAGTACACAAGGAAGTTGCTCTGATTTTTTCCAGCAATTAGAGAATGATTTAAGTTTCCCTAAATTGCATAGTAGGTATGTGTAGAGTTTCCATATCCCTAGTACATTGTAAAAAGTAACTGTAAATAATTCTGGCTGCATATTGCTTAAGCTTTTGCTTCTGTACAGTTTGGTCATACACATAAGTCTTAAGTCAGTCAGATTGTTATCTGTGAACGGAGAAGCTCCTAAAAAATTCCCCTCTCTTGAAATTAATGCCTTTCACGAGCTTCATGTCATGTTTCTCGTATGATGCATGATTCTGGAAATTAAGTTTCTTATGATGATGAAACAAAACTAACAATAATCTCAACTGCATACCTCTACTTCACTATCACAAATGTATTACTCTTACTACTACAAAACTATGTGCTTCTACAGATAATCCGGGTTTATTACTTCATACTACTATAATTATATCGAAACGGTAGATATTGGGGAAACTTTATACAAGACAATCTATCACAGGAATTCAAAGAAAGTAGCAGCCTGAGACATATTACATAAACACTCCATTAGCCTATCTGTATTCTCCCCGGCTTGACGACCCAGACCTTCTCTTCCTGAGTCAGGCACCACTTGCACATTCACATAAGGAATTATTCCAGTTGATAATTTTGTAGCCACTTCCATGACTTTCATGTTCAGCACGCACAAGTCTGAAAATAATTCAGAAGGAGAGAATCGAGTCAAGTGCAGTTAAGTCTCCAGTCTTCAGTTCCTGCATCAAAGACAGTAAACGATGTAACATAATTTGACAGATGGTCATGTTTACCATCACTCCCGTTAAAGTTGAGCCATCAGCAAGCCCACGGCACAGTGTGTGATCGGCGGAGGCTTTTTCTTCATTGGTGCTGACAGTTTCTCGAAAAACTCAATGGTCGTTACTAATGTTCTCGACGGAGTGATTTTACCAGACTGGTCCTATAATGAGAAGTGGAAGCATGCAATAAGAGAGCAAAGAAATGTGTGATGTATTTGTACAATCTCACCATGTACTCTCCTCTAACTATCTCTCTTGTCTATTACCAGCATATCAGTTTTCTGTGACTTGTTTCAATGTTTCTCCTTACTACTCCTCTCCTCACTGTCATTTACGCGTCGTCTTTCTAAAAATCCTAATCCCATTTACTCGTAAGTTAACCCGAATTCCAGATTTAGTCAAAGTTAAGCCATATGATGTGATATTATGAGTGAAGTTCACTTTGGGATTTCCACAGTTTTCCTACCAAGAGTAAACTTGACTTGACTTCTTCGTCGTAGGGGATTTTGGTTTGTCTGACTAGCAGGATTTTCGCTATACGAGTACAACTGACAGGAAGAAAATAACTCGATCCCACAGAACAGCAATGTCGTGAACGAAAAACGGTAGCGTTCCTTCTCTCTCTGTGTGTTCAGAGACTTCTACCTACCATGGCATGGCTTCGGAGGATATGTTTATTATTCAGCGCACTGCACAAATACATTAGGTATGGGTAGGTACACGTAATATAATGTAGATAGATGTTATGGCATCATCATTACTTGCATGTATGTATATATAAGAACACACTTCCTTTCCACGTAATATTCTACGATTATAAAGCACTACGTACCTAGTACTACTACTGCGGTTAAAATGAATGTTGAAATGAATACCTACTCCAGTTGCTGTATAATTAGAAAATTGCATTGCCTATGGCCTACGATGAGCAGTTGGAAGAGCTG
The DNA here is from genome assembly GCA_019776165.1 of Pogonognathellus flavescens. Classification (NCBI taxonomy): domain Eukaryota; kingdom Metazoa; phylum Arthropoda; class Collembola; order Entomobryomorpha; family Tomoceridae; genus Pogonognathellus; species Pogonognathellus flavescens. Next base: position 17,357 of record JABASD010000114.1, on the reverse strand, counting down.
CTACTAAAACTGAGTACATAGTAAATATATTCGGATTTAAGGATACAACAGATTAGCTTCTATCTACTATATGAAGTTTTTTTACCTACCTTTACATTTACGTTGAGTAATACACATCTTTTACAACTTTTAAACGTAGTCATTGGTTTTTGCGGTGGGAGTGCACACAGAATAGGAAATACACAGACCGAGGAATCATTCTCATGTTGCTTCCGAGTTGTCGTTCCCCTTAAGCCTTATAATGCAGACTATTCGGAATGTTTATGAACTATGAACTGAAAGTAGGAGAAAGAATGATATAGTAGAATCCGAGAAAGAAGGGGTACGAACACCACTACCACCTCAAGTCGGATGAGCATTAAATAAAAAATATTTGTTTCTGACATGGAGGCGTAAGTTCTCATTCCAACTGGGTTCATAATATGTTTCTGTCCAATCCATTTGTATGTACTATTTTACATGTCATTCTTCTGCGTAATGATGAACACGTTTTTACAAATAAGATTTCCAGTTTCACGCACAGTCTCGCATGGTTTATTAGCAGAGTGCAGAAGGATAAATACCATCCCACAGTGGTGTATATACAGTATACACATTGATATTCATAAGAAATACTAATCCTAACACTGCACTTCAACTATACAAACGCATATAATGCCTACACACATTTATTTTGTCCACAACTATCTGTAGTTTACAATCTACAGCAATAATAGGAATACTATTTTAAAATTCCTCTATGCACGCTACTACCAAATATTAGTAAGAGTACCCGTGCATGTAGTATGAAGTAGCTTCCCGGTAGATCTAACAAAGTACGTAGTAAATTCATACATACAAAAAGATACAACACTCCACGGAGAGAGAGAGGAAAACAATCTTCCTGATGGATAATGATAAGTTGATAAGCACTGACATGGAATAAAACATCTTGAGACACAGAGCTGCTTATGCTTTAAGATGAATGGCTCTCCATTCCAATCTATTCAAAAACGGATGTGGTTGAGGTTGTGGATTTTTGTCCACTGGATATTTTGGTGTCCCAGAGGAAGCATAGTAATGTAATAAGGGAAAGCATACTATGACAGATATGACTGGTTTTTGAAACTACAAGATTTATACGTTGGATAAAAATGGATCAGATTCTATTTCATCTTATTTATACACGAGAATAACTTCAACGTAGAAAATTTACGTCTCAAGTTACACAAATCGGAAATGATAGGATTTGACGTGTGTAGTGCGCACTCCATTTTCTCTTTGCGTTGAGTTTACTAGAAGAGGATATTATGAGATTGATATGAATCATGGTTGCATAACAATGGCAATGCACGCGATGTGATACATATAGATCCTTCAAGGCAGAGTTGAAATATTGCTGAGCATTACACAATGCATAGTAGACTCAATCATTTTAGTGTGGATGTTCTAAAAAGAGTGATGTGAAGATGTTAACGTAAATTGATACTATTAAATATACAAAACAAAAATAGTCTGTTATGATGATGTATTCCCTTCACAGTTTATACAGTCAATTTTATAGATAGTCAAACATAATAGTCAGTAGGTAGCATAGGTAGGTACTATATAGGTACATACAATAATATACTGATAAAGTAAATATATGTGCATCTATTTACTGTTCGGGAAGCCAAATTGATGCGATTGCCTTTGGGCTTTATTTGAAAGGCTTCTTTTTTCTTATACAATGATTTTCGTGCATAATCAGTTATATTTTAGTTTTTATATCCATTGCTCGATTCTTTTACTACTTTTTGTATAGCACCTTTTACTGTTTCAGACGACATGACAGGTCTAACATACAAGAATTTTATTTTGGTGTATTGAATTACTGATTTTTTTCAGACAGGCAGAGAGTTTGCGCTTTCATTCTGTGTGTCAAAGAAGATTTACCAATTTATACCTTGCTTGTCTCTTCGAATTTGAAATAAATGTTCATTTTGCCGAAAGCTGTAGGTTTAAAGAATGTCTAGTGTATATACTTATACCTAATTCTTATAGGGTTTACCCAAACCTGTGTAAGTAAACAATTTAATGTCACGAATTATAAAAGACTGGGATTTCTCATGACTTTTCTTCATGTACATCAGCCACAAGTAAAATTAAGAAGTAAAAGAAAAAAGATCTTTAGGTTAACTTTTAAAGTTGCATCAGAAATCAAGTCAGACACGCATGTGGGGGTCCTTTCTAGTCAGAATAAAGCATTATTTGCTTTATTCTCGACTTTAATAGCCTTCATGAAGGAGTTACATGAGATTTACTATAAGCACAGCTTAGTTGGAACTCTGTTACTGTAACATGGGAAATGATTCGGTATTTTATGCTCACTCAAGAACCGCACCGCTGGCATTAATTATTATTTTGTTCTGCTCGGTATACATGTAATAGATGTTCCATTCCAGCTGTACAAAACGTAGTTATATGGGCATTCACATCACATACCATTAGATAAAGAGCGAGAGACTGAGGAGAGAGAGCTAAAATGATTATGTACATTTTTGTTCATGCTCACATGGATTTTATAATACCAGACAAAACCCAAACTCAGCGATTTCAGTAATGAAATACACAAGCCCAAGCAAAAAGCAATGGAGAAGTACAGATAGTATTATTATTATTATACACAGACTTCTGTATTTACTTTTCCTATTCTATTTGTGAACAGCAGGAAATAATGTGTCTGTTTAACAGTTATGTTTTATATAATGTCAGTTGTATTTATCTGCGTATAGAACGTAGGTGGGTGTAGTAGGTGATGATTACATGTTGATCCTGAATGTATATGATGAGAAATGACGGACCCACCAACAGATATCAATCTGACAGCAGATCTACACAGTTGTCAGGACTATCATCAGAAATAAACTGCTCGCATTTGTCCATGCAAAGAATTTACAACTACTAAATCCTCAACGAAACAGTATCCTACTCTGCTACTTGAGACTTTACAGAGTATTTTTCAACTCTTCTGTGTTATGATTATGTCAAAGAAGCTCTATAGCTGTACTTAAATAGTCGACTAACCTGTCATCCTTGATTACTATTTTGTAATCATGAGTCGTCGCATTAACAAGGCGTTTACACACTTGTCATGCCTTAAGACAGGTGTGAACAGGTGTGATGAAAATACAAATACTTTACGAGTCGTAATTAATTTTTTTGTACTGATTCTTCAGATCATACTTCTGATTAAACCCTTCAATTGTTAATTTGTAAATTTTTTGATGCATATAAATTATTCTGTAATCAAATCACATGCTAATAAGATCCGCTTCATTTGTGAAGGAGAAATACATGAAACAGCAACGATTCCAAGAGATGTGATACTTTTACAGAGTAAATTATTTCATTGGCAAGATTTATTTATTTATTTGGATTAAAGATTATAAAATATTATGATCTGCAGAAAAATGCTTTATATAAGAATATTTTTATTCTCTAATGTAGTTTTATCCATGTCTGTATGAATTTATAGCGTCTTTTCAGATTTTAAGAGCAAGAGATAACCTTTGGCCGAGTGTTTAGTGCCTCTAAGTGACAGCAACTGTTATTTACAACATATTCATTTATTTGCAGATATACAATGCATATGAGAGTGGTGCAAAATGAAGTGAACTCATTTGACTATAAAATTTGATGTGGTACGGATGTTGTGATGTGATATTTGCTCAGATTATACAGTGACCTCATGCAGTGTCAAATATTTATCTTTCTTTGAAAACACATGAAATGTTTATTACTCTTGCGGTTTTACGACTCTGATATTCAGAAAGGGCAAAAGACGGAGATCTGTTTATTCTTTACTGCCTTTAACTGGAACACTAACACTAATAGTTAGTTCGTATATGTCACATGTTTTGAGCTGAGTGAGTTGACCATTCAAACTAGTCTGCATTTTGTAATGGTTGTATTTTTGCCTTACGCCATCATAGCTTATACTTTATTTATTATGAGTGAGGAGGGCAAGCAGTAATAGTATTAATAAACATTTGCTTAGATTGTGATATTTTCAGATTCAAATTGACCTTTTGTAGTGTGAGAATGAATAACGTCGTCTCCGTATCAATCTCATATATCATAAAGTTCTAACCTAAGTCTACATTTGCATAATAATCGCAGAAAATGTGTGATATTTTTCATTTAACGTTTATTAAGAAATGAAGCACTTTGTACTTTCGATATTTTATTGTGTAACTAATTGCGTTAATTGCTTTTCCTTCTGGACTGGATGTATGAGAGTACTTATTTAAGTACTACTTGAAATTGACGCTTCTCCATCCGATTCTATCTGGAATTGATATTAAATAGCCATAACGCAACTTGCACAGCAAAGTCACATATAAATACATATACATATAGATAGGATGGTTTCGGTCATGTGAAACTTTAATATGGTCGGTCACATAAAATGGAATCATAAAATATAAAATGGAAAAATGCATTTTACGATCTGAACTCTGCATCGTATGATAGTAATTCAGAATATTAATGCGTTATGTATGTGTAAAGTGATTACGTGACAGACAGCACGGCGCAGTTGGAAAGTCACAGAACAGACAATGAGGAATCGGGTACAATCGCAAGAAACAAAGGTCTAGAAACACACATACCTAGGAAATACTATTAACAAAGGTTGAAACTTAAAACTGACTAACTAACTAACTAAAGAATTGGGATCCCTTTACATCGTGCTTCCTGAAGCGATTGCACAAGTGAGAATATGAGTAAAGTGGTTATTGCTAGAAGCTTAAATGTATCATCAAACAGTTCTACCACACAATAGTCGAATGAACATCCATTTTAAGTACATATTGGATTCTATCCGTGGAAGTGCTCTGTAGAATTGATTACTGTTTCGAGGAATTATTGCTTGAATTTCATCACATTTAAAGTAGGTAGAATTATGCGGAAAAGTCTATGACCTGGTCTAAATGATTATCTTATTACTGATATACTTTTATTAACTAACGATAAGTAGAGTAGAATTTTATTAGATATCTATGAAGTATGTAATTCAATTTGTGTTTGTGGTTTTACCTAGTATAGACATGTGCACCTACTTTTACTTCGATGACATGACTCATGACGGTGAATCTAACGCATTGTTTTATTTTTTGTGCAGAAAAGGTGTCAATCTGGTTAGATGATCTATCCGCTGTTTCTTATCATTGGCGTATGGTCATTGGAAGTTTAGTGTTTCAAGTCGCAACAAAAACTTGGCTACAATAATGCCGTCACTTGAGCCGACAAGTCAACTCAATTATGTCAGCCCTCAACAACTTCACCAACTGCAGCAGTCACAAATCAATACGAACACCTCAGGTATTCTGTCAGCACGGATGAGGGATCACTCTTTCCAATTAAATTCTGCCCAACTTCATCGACCTGAAAATCCTGGAAACAGGTTAACCTTTAACGGAAATCAATTTCAACGTGGAGCAGCAGAATATCAACCTTCATCACATCAGATATCCCAACCATGCTTGGTCAACCTGGACCGGAGGACTGGAAAAATCCCACTTTTTCAATATCCTTTGCCCATGGGTAAGTTTCTTTCCAGCAATGATTTCATTTCGATGCTTCACTGTGTTTGCAGTTCTCCATTCAACCGTACCTCAAACAGATACGCTATGTAGTTCTTAGAAAACAATTTCACACACAATGCTTGTGGATACACATGCACGGGTCTTAATCCTTGCCTTTTGCTGGATCAAATATTTGCTATGTTTGTGTGTATGTGTATATAATCCTTATAGTATGCTTTTAATGCTTGAAGAGGAATGAATGCGAGGTACTTGTTGATCAATAACATTTTGATTAAGTCCAAGTCAACTTAAATCAAAGGACATGTAAAGATGATGAATTAACTATGACTGACGAGATTAGCAAACATAAATGCTCTCTTTCTGTTCCTCAGACTGAAAAGGAATCAGTGGTCTGTACTTTTTGTAAAGGATTATTCAAATCGCGTAACAAGCTGTCAACAATTTGTAAAAATTGTTCATTCATGCCGTCAAAATAATAAGCCTACTAATTATATGCTTTACCAATGTATTTTAAGCATATAGCAATATCAACCTTAGATCCTTAAATATCATCGTTAAATAGAGACAGCCATGATCGCATAAGCGTTAGCGTCTTGTCTACTAATGTCATTCATCTAAAAATTCGGTTACCTATTCATTTGTAATTTGTAAATAGAGTTGTGGCAAGTTGTAGGTTTTAGTTTAGTTTTGGAATGGCAGGCTGTGTACCTTCTCTGATACTTTTTACATGTAAACTGATAAAGGATATAATGCAACATGAATCTACCAGTTTATCTTCAACTTTACTGTCATTTTTATTTGTACTGAAGTTAGATCTAAAGATTCTGAGGATTTTATATGTAAAAGACTCCTACACATTGTAATATTGAAGATCAGTGAGACTGAAACTCTCACGGAACTTTCTTTTGGATGAGTGCTAGTGTGTGGAATTGCATTGTTGTTGTCACGTCAAAGAAAATATAAAACTGAATATTTAACGACTCGGTATTGCTTTACTGATGTTGTGCTGCCTTGACTGGCCTTGCCTTTCTTCCCCGGAGCACGCTGAGCTACAGAAAGAGTAAAATTTTTAGTCAGGAAAAGAAAATGGTAATAAATTATGTAAGAAGAGTTGATCCTGATATGAGTTCACACCATACAAAGCACACACACAGCACAATGCAAACCAAAACCATGCAACAATACAATACAAAGTCTACAAATGCACATTGCCCATCACATTATAAAAGTATAAAGTCGAGGAGGTGTTGGACCACCATGAAACTCAACATGGAATTTATTTTCGTCTCGCCCTCCCTGCCCGCATAATAATTAGCTATGGAAATGCTTTAACCAAATGCTTAATAGCTAGGCGTCCTTACTCGACTTAATTTAACTTTGCACATCTTACAAGATCATACTTCTTATAAATACAAACATGCATTGACAAAAACAAGTATTCAACTATACATCCCTGCCCATTGCATGTTTTTTGTGAAACAGTACAGTTAAAAGAGCATCTGTACCAATTATTTATTTGAAAAAGCAATAATTCATGCATATTATGTGCGTTCGCAAATTAGACTTTAGTAAACATTCAAGATTGAAGACTTTTGCTCCCTAAGAATTATAGCTGCTGTGTATTTCTGTACAGCCTTATCAGGTAACGCTGAGAATTAGTCCTTGTATAAACAATGAAGTCAGAAAGTGATAATCTTTTAACCAGAGATGAGATGAGTTACCGATGTGCCGGAGTAAAATAAGTTTATAGTTTTGAAGGGAAAGACATCCGGAGGCAGACAGGGTATGACCAAATAAGTTGTCTTAATGCGTTTTTCGAAGAATAACAAGATTTGACTTTCGGCTCCTTTTTATTACCATGAAAAGTCATAGAGTTCCCAAGAAAGAGCAACCAGATATAAGCAACCATGAATGAATTTCCTGTTTCTGGTTTCTATAACTAAATGTGAGTTTCTCATACACGTATACGGCGAGTACGATGTACATTTACCTGTGTACTAAATAATATTACACTGTTTCTTAGTATTTCTATTGCTAACAAGGTTATTACGTAACAGAACTTACCCATTCTTCACATAAAGGCTATTAACCATTGGTATTTATGTTGCAAATAAAAGCGTTTTATTAGTATTATGCTCTGTGGCATAACTAGTATTTTCTGCTTCTGTCTTAAATATAGCTACGATTTTAGTTTGTATTTTCATTTTAAAGAGTTAGCAATGTAAATATTAAATGAAGGAAATATTACGTCACAAGCAAATTCACAGTAGTCTCTATTTTTAGTATTTGTGATAGCATTTTTTTCTCGCTAATACAATGTGCATTTTTATTAGTAGGTTTATTTATAGACGGAATAAAAAATTGCATCTATATACCTATCTATGTATACTGGTTTAGGTCGGTACGTTTGCCAACCGGAAGTTTCTTTGATAAAGCAAGCAAAGTTGGTGATATACCTAAAAAGTTATTTATTTCCCATCGTGGCATACATATAGCTGTTTTAGCGTAGGTGCAGTGATATTAGTCTCACTGAGTAATTCGGTCCGACGAATATATCGTACCGATTTATCTTGGATTCGTGCAACTTAGCAAAAACTTGCAAAATCTTTATGTTTGGGAAAAGTAAGTGGAAAGAAACTCACAGTCGGCACAACAGCAGAAGTACGTAGTAGAATTTTATGAATATAATAATCCTAAGAGTCAGGGTTGGATTAAAAATTATGACAATTTGCAGCTTAGTATATTGCACAGAGATTGTCAAGTATAAAATACACATTAAATGTAGTCAAGCAGTCTACTTGCAAATTACTGTTTGAATTAATGAGATTAATTATTTATTTTAATTTATAAATGAGTTGGATTTGGTTCAGATTTTACTGGTAATAAGAAAAACATTAATTTGATTACCTACTTGCACTTTGCTTAGTTAGTTTGGTAAGTTAAACCAGTTGATAAATGACTTCATTGATAAATTAATTGCGAAACCTACTTAAATTATATCTAAATGGTTCTTCTTTTATCACTTGATTTGCGTGAAAACAAACAGGAACACTTCATTGATATTTTTAGGCAATTCCAAACAACAACAACCAAATAAATTAAAGTGTTTTCTTGCAGAATTCTAGGCTATTTGAGAAGCTCATTTAAAATCAAACTTAACATTATACATCACACAAAGCCTTACATCTAATTCTGTTCGTAGTTTCACTACATTACATTCTACCCCAAATACATTGATGAGATAATGAGTATAATAATCTATGTGTACAAATCTCATTTCCTTTACAGTTTACACACAGTAGCATATTTTTATTGTATAGCTATATATTATAATGTGCTAACTACTTAAGTGTACATATCTAAAAATATTTTGCATATTAGGCAAATAGTCATGTTCTATATATGATAGCTATAGCTTACTATACTTAATATGATGATTTGTAGTTGATAACGTGTTACTTATAATTTATCTGTTTAAAACCATTAAGCTATAGTTGTAAGATGAAGAGGGGATACTTCAAACACATCAATATAAACATAACGAACTGTTTGAAGTGTAGATAATAATATGCTTATTGGGAACATAAATGTAAATGAAGATAATATAATGGCAGTGCAGAAAAGAAAAGGAAAAGCCCTACCAAGTCAGGTTAAATTTAGACAAGTTAGGTTTTATTAAAGCGTTCGTTCTGTAGAGAGCTTTGATAATTTCTTCCCACAATTTACATGCACTGCAACATAAGAAAAAGCAAAGACATAAGCAAGCCAAGTCGATTTAAGTGAACGAAAGTCAACTTGGTTTAGAATCTGTGAGAGAGCGAGCCGAGTTAGTTGACGTTCAGATTTAAAACAGAGAGTATAGTCACGAATACGACCCAAGAAGACTCAAGTAGTAAGACAGACACACTCATCTCTTCTGTATGCAATGCACATTGCACATTACTACATACACACACGACACACACGTACTACTACAGTATAGTTCTGTCTTTTACTAGTATGGTGGTAGTGTACCTAAAATTAAGTCGCATTTAGTATACAAACTTACTTAAGTTAGTGAACAGTCCATAGACCACAGTCTTCGCACTCACACACACACAACATACACCTCTCTCATTGCCTTCCAGTGATTTTGCTTTTCTTCTGCTTCCGTCGAATTCTGCATTCGTTTACATTTACATTTTTTGCTGTCTTCGGTAGACAAGTCAAGTCATACAGTCTACTGAGTTGGGGATTCACTTTCTGGAACGGAAGCGAGAGAAAAAGACACAGAGAGACAGAGAGAGAGAAGATCATACTACATTCTTCTTCACCTACAACAACTTATCTCAAAGAAAATTCAACTCCTGCTTAAATATTCATCAGATTTCCGTTCTTCTCTTACGTGGCGAGTGCAGTGAATATTACGCACTTTGTAGATGTCAGTGTTCATTGTCGGTGAAATGCAAATCAAACTAAGCTGTCAAGTTTCCGTTGGTCGACTCGTGAGTAGAGTTCACAATGCAAGAGTTTCAAACATATATTAATCAAAAGACCGTCATATTTTATAGACCCTGAAGAAACAAAGTACCTAGTAAATATTCCGAAAAGTTGGAATTGTTTTCTGAAATTCTTGTTAGCATCTACGCGCGCATGAACTTGAACAAAGGACTATTGTCTATAGTCTATAATATAAGCTACCTGTTTTATACACTAGTAGACTTTATTCTAGACAAAAACAAAAAATCTAGTGCAAGGGAATAAGTGTGTGGGTTTTCCGGGTAACTGCACCGGATCATAAACAAACCGTCGTGTTGAGAAGTTGCCTGTATGGATATATAGAATGACATAATGCCAGAAGTTTAACAAACTATAAGCTAGCCAGTACGTTCACATTATCTTTCGTGGAGAGATAACAGTTTATTTGGTTCATCTTTGCCACTATTACTTTATATACGTACCAAAGCGCATGATTAGCATCTTGCACTTATTTTCCTGGCTTAGATTCGATATCTATATACACAAGTAGGTGCAGCTACATGATATCATAAGTAGGTTTGTGTATGTAGTGAAGTGTATTGTTTACGCATTTCGTGCTCAGTGTATGTGTACAGTGTTATAATAGACTGTTATATTATAAGCACAGATTGAATTTTCTTATCAATCGAGCAATCATCTCGGGAAGAATGAATTTTTAACTTCTGGAATAACGCCGTCAGTTTCTACATAGATTATTCATTGCAAAAAGGTTGGTTTCTTACACAACTATAAGTTCGTTGTCCCATCGAAAATTCATTTTGCCTTGTCTGTACAAATGATATGCCTCCGGAAATGTAATTACCCAAGCTTGGTTGAGATATTTGCTTGCCCTGATGGTGCATCATTAATATATTATACAAACCATATAAGCGTGTATACTATACAATACATGTACTGATAGTTGGATTGACTAAATTACCGAAGAAGCTACAATTGCTTAAGATAAGACAAGACCACTTCTAGTATAATTTTTAATTCCCTGGTATATGCAATCATTAGAGTTCTTCTACGCAGATTCAAATTAGACATTTTTATGGAAGCACCATCAGTATCACCTTATGTGGGTTAATCATCAGGCTTGTTGATTTAAGTTGGTGTGAGTATAAGGCAAATATTTGATATGTCGGTGTATTTGAGTGTTTCACATAGAATTATACAATCTGTTCACATAATTATATAAAAATAATGATTGTTATTACACATCGCATGCACGTATATAGTACCTGCCTATAAAACTGACTTTCTCTATTCCCTGAACTGTAGTATAAAATAACGAAGCCACGAACGAACACAATTAGCGTTTATCTGTATTACTATATAAGGTCTGTGAAAATGATGCGCATTTCCTTTAGATTTTACTGCATTACTCGTGTTGCTCTGCACTTTGCAGTGGAAGATGCAGACATTGATGATTGTTAAAGAAAGCAGGTAGTAGTGTAGTAGTATATTTTAATGTTATGTTATATTGAGTAGTACATATACTAGTTGACTAGTTGAACAAACTTATACTATATCTGTCGGTGCCGCTATAATAATTTACGATCGTTTCTTGTGTATATCTTGTAATCTACTGACGTTTAAACACCAGTAACTCTACTCTACCTCAAAAGTAAAGCATAACTGCAGTAGAAGTTAGACAAACTGCAAGTTAGGTCGTCTAGTTTGTTACGGATGCTGCAGAAGACTTGTGGTGAGTGTAGTTAGTTAAAATCAGGTATTTCTCGCAAAGCATTTTTCTTATTGGATAGCCGTTTTTCATGGTTTTTATCGAGATTGAAATCGAAGGAGGAGGTGTAGTCTGACTGAATGTGATGCAGTTCAGTAGGCTGAGCTTAAGGTTTCCATTTGGTATTCTAGTCAAATCTGATAGGTACAGTGTTAATGTTGGTGCTATTACACTCAGCGTAAAATAATGATCGAGTACACAAATAAATAAATGGGGATGGGATATTAGAGATGAAAAAACTGAAGCAGGATCTGATATGATACGATACGATGTGATCTCCAATTATTATATTGGGTCTAATAAGCAATAACTTAAGACTTTACTACCCCGGGCAGTTCATTGCTTGTCCTGTCAGTTTTCCAATCATATTAACTTGAGTTGTTTCCAAGCTTATCATAAGAGATGGTGAATCCAGCTGACTTTTTTATGACTGTCAGTAACAGTTTACCGGTGTAAAGAATGTGTATGTATTTACATAGTAACGTTTACGTTGAGGTTGAGCTGTCTGTAGTCTGCATAGAAGAAGAACTAACAAATCCTCAGGTCCATTTTCATATTTATTCATGAAATACACATAAAGAAGAATAAAATAAATAATATATGTTATAGTAGTTTAGTGAATCTAGAGTAAATTTATGTATTACTTTGCAATGTAGAAAGTAAACCGAAGAATAACGATGAAACGATGAGTAAACCGCTTTAAACAAAGCCGGCTGCTGGCTACCTCACCTTCAAAGTGTAGATTCTGTCGTGATGTGAATTGCCTTGCACCCAGTCTGACAGATTTCTGAATTCATTATTATATATTTTATTATTCAACAGAACAGTCAGTCCGAGAAGCATTTGTATAACCGTTAAGGGGTATTTTTATCGAAGTGCCCTCCTATTGTGTGTTTTGCGGCATCTTCCCTATTAGAAACGTACAATTATGCTGACTAGAAACAAGAACCCCTCAGTTTTTCTATTTGATTATGTTTGACATTAAATTTTGTTATCTGTCATGTCATTCATGTTTATATGTTCTTCAGATGGGGATGAAAAGTTGCCAATACGAGTTTTTTCTCGCGAATACTGAGAAAAAGAAAAGAAAGCCTTCTGTTTGCTAAAGAACGGCAATTAAATTAAGTAGGGGGTGTCAGGTAATGTGTATTGATGGCCATCCACTTATACTTCAATGCATCTTAATTTTTACCGACAGCATCTGCAAAAAAATAAAATTAGCATTATTTAATTGTTATTATCTTTGACATACATGGTACAATTCAGCCAGGCTGCTTGAAAAGAATTAAATTTCTCCACGTTTACAAATCGTCGATTCAGGGTGAAAAATGCAAATGAATGTCGAAGGGCTCATAGAATTATAATTAAAATTGCATCGGCCATAGAGAAAAAGTACGGCATTTGTTAGTTTTATCCCTTGCACTTAGGCAAATATTTGCCTTCTACATTATCATTATATATCTTTATACAAATTATATCATGCATTGTAGGTTTTGCAAATTGCAACACACCTCGTCCTTGAGACAAACGGCAAAACTTATACTTCAAGCAAATTGAATAGGAAAACATACATTGAACTTTCTAGTGCATCATTAATTTAATGTAACTCGATAAAATTTCTAACATTATGATACATTGTACAAGTACAATTGTCAGTGACAGTGTTTTTTTAGCTGGGTTAAAAACAACATTTAATAAAAACACATATTCTATGCGTAAAATGCCAGAGTCAAGTGGTAGAGGAATTTCCTTTACAAATAATAGTACACGTGTTTTACGAATAATGTCTTATGGTTGGGAAAATGAATGTTCTTTATATTATTAGTTTTCATTTTCAACATCTGAAATGTTTAAAAATTCTCATGTAGTTCAATACTACTAACAGTTCTTGTACATTCACTTAAATGAATATGTCTGCCTATGTGAATACGTTATATTTATTAACACGCAGATTCCATTTTTCTTTTAGTATATTAAGCTAAGCAACAAGAATATGCAACGAAGTACAGTATTTCTGTGTTTTATGGTATGTGTAGATATATATTTTTATGTTATATAAGTTGAGTGCAAGTGTACGAGAAGTATGACAGTGTAGTGTCGTGTTATATTTCATTGCATATAAATCACTGTGTAATTACTACACATCCTCTGAAGTCTAGTCTGAGTTTTACAACGATTACATGCTCAGCGAGCAAAAAAACTCCAGCACCAGCTTGTAATCAAAATTTAAAGTCTCATCACTTGATCTTTAGCTTTTGGCTTTATGAAGTAGTTACGTGAATTGGGGCCTGAGCTTATAACTGCACGCTCATCTTTTAACGACAGTTCATTCATAATATGAAAGCTAAGTGACACTAATAATGCCAACAAAAGACCATACGACAGTAAATAGACAGCAGAACAGTTTTAGTGCTTAGGTGGTTGCATTTAGTTTAAGAATTAAGTTAAATCGACATTAAGCTGCTGGGACGGGGACTCGTATTATGTCTATAATGCTCAATGAGCACTGTATATGTTATATTGAGTTTGTGAATTTCTCTGTAAGTAATGTCTACCAGAGGAAAAACATTGTTATTACTGTGAGTTCATCTATTCTTCGCAATACAAAGGATTCGCTACAAGAATACTTGTAAGACTCATGTAAATGGGTTTAATGCATTTGGCAATTGTATATTAAGTAAGCAAATAAAGTATATAAGAACAGCCCACTCTTTGTTTGCCAGTGATGAATATTTAGCTTTCTTTAACATGACTAGGCAATTTTGCGAAATCTACATAACGAAGGCTATTTGACGTATACTCTCTATAGTGTAGTTTTAGTAAGTGAAGTATTTGTCTGGTAGTAGTACATTTCACGCAAGTAAATACAAATGCAAATGTTGTTTGAATGTTAGAACAGTCAGAGAGGATAATTACATATCACATAGAATCAGATTACATAATGGATACGCTTATAGACTTATTATATGCAAACAACTCCATTAACTTGTACTGGTGGAGTGTAATAAGCTTAAGTTAACTAGAAATCTATTGAGGTTTCTATTAAGGATTGTGCACACACACACAGACGACAATATCCAGACAACAACAGAACAGAACGATCTAATAATCCAAGTTGAGAGAACAAAGAATTGAGACAAATCTTTTTCTTAGTCATGCGACCGATTTACTTTACATACAGAAAGTGTACATCGAAATACTTTCAGTTCATTGCAACCAAGCGTTTCGAGAACATTTAGGAAATAACAACAACAACAATACATATACATACACATACAGTACAATGGACTTTTTATTTTACTGTTGAAATGTCTATATCAAATTACGTTATTCGTATACAATTACTACTTATAGTGTAATAGCTATATATATTACACGTTCTAGTAATATTAAAGTGTAAGATATATTGTAGGCGAAGAATATAGGAATAATAGTAACCTATTTATATGTAAATGTGTATTTCACTAATTACCGCTTACACCGTGAAATATACGTACTTGTCTGCTGCAACAAAGCAAACAACGGATCTTCTTGTTTTGCGACTTGGCACGAAACAGCTTTGGAGATGTAAAAATGAGCGTTCGGATGCATTAAAACGGATAATCACTATTATTATTTCAATTACCGTTTCAAATCTGCACATTTGTTGCATTCATGTATAATACGTAGATTATTACACTCATGTCTTGAACAGAGTGATAGGCAATATAAAACGTTTAATGTAATCACAGAAATTATTGTAATTCGAAATTATACACATCAAAACTGGCATGTAAAATATTTCAATTTACTTGTTAGAATATTAGTAGAGTTTTACAATTATTCAAGTGCTGTTTTATATCTTTCCATTTCCCTTTACGATTTCACTATTTTACTCATTTTTAAGGAGTCATAATGAGTTAAGTAATGCCGATGAAAAATCTAAAATACACGTGCCATTGTATGGGACTGATCTTTTCTTTAATATTATTTTCAAACTTACACACCAAAGTATATCAAATGAATTAAATCATTATATACTGTTATATGATTATCAGGTACATTGTTGCATTAGTTATCAGTTAGTTTTCAAATGTGACCATTACATAATTAGTCTGTTGGGCTTAGCAATTGAAAAATAATGGCTGAACTTAAAAATTGGTATGCACATACACATTTTACACATACCAACATGGATTTACTAAAATCAAACTAAGCATCAAGTTACTTTATCGAAGAAACGAATTGCCCACTAAAGTAATAGATCTCTATTTAGGAAAAATTATATTCTCATCTTTTGATACTGACTAATTATCAGCTTACGTTTCTAGAATGAATAGGATGTTATTTGATGCTTCCAGAGATTTCACGAGGTTAAATTCTACATGGCACAATCCTTAAAATATAATGTCAAGAATTGTATAATCAACTGTGAAATAAATCCAATCTTCAGTCTCTTTCGCACAGTCAGTCATTTTAAGATGGAGATGTTTACTTTATGAATGAGGTTCGTTACATTCACATCTGTATAAACATTTAGAGACTATTTGTAATGTTTAAACACTCAACTCAGCAGAGTGCGACATACCTCACTCAATCATTGTGAATATAATAATATAAGACTTATAGGAGGTACCTACACTCACGTGCGTAAGCAAAAATGTACTGGAAATGGTGGCTATATTTTATTTTGTACTAATACTAAAAACAGTATTAGGTATGTTAGAGAAATTAGTATCGTTTACTTAACGAAGTCAGTTAACTATTTACATATACTAAATACATGAGTATTCCACTGCACCATTTATATATTCTAGTTTTTGTAGCTAACATTTAGCGAGTGCACTATTTACATTTCACCGTTTAGAAATAGCATGGTCTTGGTCATGCAGTATCCAACATTTGCCTCTTATTAAGTAATCACAACATTAGGTATTTATTGATTTAATGAAGCTTTCAATTCCGCGAGCAGAAAATATACATACCACAAGGTCTTAACGAGATTATGAAAGTTAAGTGTAAGAGTAAGACTGGGATAATTTACTATGCAAACTGAAAACTGTCTGTGGCACACGAACATAGAACATGTGCAAAGTGCAGGCAAACCACAATCTTAAGATGGAATGTTTTTGCAGCTGGCGAAATTATTTTATAGGTTATTCACAGCATCATATCTGTATGTCATATTATAAGCCAAATGTTACAACGGAAAATGTAAGCGTAGAAAAAGTTCCATACTCTTCCTTATGTAATATACGCTTCCTTGTGTAATTTACCAGTTACCGTGTCATCAAATATTTACTCTTCAATTTTCATTCTTTGTAATCTCAAAGTTGAAGTACTAACTAATTAGTCAACCTTGAGTTGAAATGGGAAAATTTATTAGATTGAAACTGTAAGGAATTATTCTCCTTTCACTTACTATTTACATATTACCATGTTAAATTTCCATCAAGTTCAGACCACGGTTAAGATAATGCAGAGATTTGTTATTCAGTGTCTTGTCAAATTACAGAGGGTGAATACTCCTATTTTGTTCACTATAATTCCGCGATTTTGAAACCCGG